>CM008342.1:27846452-27860431 GCA_002525835.2 Ipomoea batatas | reverse complement strand
TTGTACAAGGCCGGATATTGCCTTCGCGGTTAGTAAACTTAGTAGGTATACTAGAAATCCCGGTGAAATGCGCTGGAAGGCAATAGTGAGAGTCATGAGATACTTGAGGTATACTCGTGATCTCGGACTGCACTATGTAAGATATCCTGCTGTACTCGAAGGGTATAGCGACACAAGTTGGATATCTGACATTAAGGATTCTAAATCCACGAGTGGTTATGTGTTTACACTAGTCGGTGCAGCCGTTGCATGGAAATCTTCCAAGCAAACAGTAATAGCTAGGTCTACAATGGAATCAGAAATGATTGCCTTGGACAAATGCTGTGAAGAGGCTGAATGGCTACGCCATTTTTTGGAAGATATTCCTAGTTGGGAAAGACCTGTACCTCCAATTTGTGTGCATTGTGATAGTCAAGCAACAATTGGGAGAGTAAAGAGTCATATGTATAATGGTAAGTCTAGACATATGCGTCGTAGACATAACACCATTAAACAACTTCTCACAACTGGTGTTGTCTTGATTGACTTCGTGAGGTCAATAGACAATATAGCGGATCCGCTAACCAAAGGGTTAAGCAAAGAAGTTGTCGAGAGGTTGGCACGAGGAATGGGTCTAAAGCCCTTGAGCTAAAACTTCCATAGTGGATACCCAACCCAGCTGACACCTAGGTTCAATGGGACAGCTAAATTATGGAATAGCAAGTCACTGTGGGGGTCCCGGACTCCCTACCACTCCTCGTTAAAATAGTGAGTCCCGATAGAGGCTAGCACATTAGTGCTTTAATGATTCGATTGTTGAATTGATTTGTGCTAAGTGCGCAAAGTCAATTAATATGGGTTGAGTTGCGGGAAACTCGAGAAAGAATCACCTATGTGAGAGAGAAGTGTGGGTCGCTTCAAAGGAGAATTGAATTGGGCTTAATTCTTTAGAAACTCTTGCAGAACCAGGAAGGTGTCTCACTTTGTCAGTTTCTCTACATATAGAGACGGGGAGATGCAGACAGGTTGCTTCAATTCCTTATCCCCTTCAAATTTTCAGAGAATAAAAGGCCAAAGCCAGGGCTTCTACTACTCCCAAATCCTAATCTCCCATTGTTTCAAAATCCAAAGCTTCGTAGCCTTTCAGTCCTTTCTCAAACAGTTCTCAAGTTTCTCAGTTCTCACATATTATTTGATCTATGTTTTTAATTTTATTCTCTTTATTCCCCAATTTCTGAAAGCCGACCCTATTGTTGTCAACGGCAAAGGCCAAAGAAGTGAAGAAGGCCGGCAATAAGTAGTAACTCCATAACCAGGTCAGTCTTTATAAATTTATTTCTCTCTTAAATTTACTGTCAACCATTAGAAATAAACATATTTGTTTTGTTTCTTTTTCACAAATCACAATGAAGAAATCTGCTTCAATCACAATGAAGAAATCTATTTCTTTGTTTGATATAATTGGAAATTTCCTGTATATTAATGCATTTCAGTCTCCTTTTTTTTTCTTTTTGCAGATGGAAGATAACAACCAAATAGAAATGCCAAGCGATCTTAAGAATACAGAAATTAGTACGGGTCCTTCTGGAGTAACAAATGAATCGAATGCTTGCATTGAAGAAGGTGGAGGGAAAAAACGAAAACGTATGGAAGACAGGTCAGATGTTTGGAAACATTATGCTAAGTTTATTGATAAGGGTAGTGGTAAACAACGTGCAACTTGTAATTACTGCAAAAAAGATTATGCTGCTGAAACAAAAAAAACATGGAACTAGTAACTTGTGGAATCATTTGAAGGATTGCAAATCATATAATATTGATTCTACTCAAACTCATTTTTTTCCTATAAAGCACAGTTTGAATGGTGAAACTGAGAAGGGTGATATTAGGGATATGAAAACTTGGAAGTTTGATAATGAAGTTGCTAGGAAAGGATTGGCTCATATGATTGTTATTGATGAACCCCCATTTTGCTTTGTTGAAAAAGATGGTTTTCGGACTTATATTGATCTTATAACACCTCCTGGATATCAACTTCCTTCAAGAAGAACTGCCACTAAAGATATTTTTGAATTGTATATTGAATTGAGGTGTAAGTTAAAAAATGTGCTTAATGTGTCAAAACAACGAGTGTCTCTTACAACTGACACTTGGACTTCTATTCAAAGAGTGTCTTACATGTGTATTACGGCTCATTGGATTGATGCAAATTGGAAGTTAGATAAAAGGGTAATAAATTTTTGTCCAATTGAAAGTCACAAAGGATATGATATTGGTGGTGTAATTATGAGGTGTTTGGTTGATTGGGGTTTAGATAAGTTATTTTGTGTCACCGTTGATAATGCAACTTCTAATGATAATGTCATTAAGAGTTTGAAAAATGTGCTGAAAAATTGGGGGACTAATATAATGAATGGTGACCTCCTTCACATGAGATGTTTTGCACATATTATTAACTTGGTTGTTTCAGAGGGTTTGAAAGAGGTAAATGACTCTATAAATGCTGTTAGGGCTGCTGTAAAATATGTTAGACAGTCTCCGGCAAGGCTGAAAAAATTTAAAGACTGTGCAGTTTTTGGTAAAGTTGAATGCACAAAAGCTCTTTGTTTAGATGTCAGAACAAGGTGGAATAGTGTGTATTTGATGTTAGATGTTGCAGAGAAGTATGAGAGAGTGTTTGAAAGATATGAGATTGAAGATCCAAATTATATTAAGGAGTTAACATCGGCTTACAGTGAAAGTTTCTGGAAGTAAATATGTGACTGCAAACACATTCTTACGTGATATTGGGACACTTCATGCAAAGATAAATCAGTGGAGGGATTCCACAGATATTGATTTGGCTCTAACGGCAATTGGGATGAAATCTAAGTTTGATAAGTATTTGGGAGATCCTGAAAAAATGAATAAAGTTATATTTCTTGCAGCTATAGTAGATCCAACTCAAAAACTTTCATATGTGAAGTATGTATGCGCTAAGTTGTACGGAGAGCAAAAAGGAAAGCAACTGATAGCAAAAATTACGGAAGCTGTGTAATATTTTTAGTGAATATGAGGCAAGAAGTTCTATTCATGTTCTTGCAACAAACAAATCTGCCCCTACTGTTGTAGATTTTCAGATTTCAAGTGCTGAAGATGATCAAAATGACATGAGTGATTTTATTCAGTGGCATGCTAATGAAAGTGGTTCTCCTTCAAATAAAACTGAGTTAGACAAGTATTTAGATGAAGCTCTTGAGCCTTTGAGTGATAAATTTGACATACTTGCTTGGTGGAAGGTAAATGAACCTAGGTTTCCCACTTTGTCACAAATGGCACGTGACTTGCTTGGAGTACCAATTTCTACTGTTGCTTCGGAGTCTATATTTAGCACTAGTGGTCGTATACTTGATGCTTTTCGCAGCAGTTTAACACCAAGAATGGTTCAAGCAGTGATATGTGCCCAAGATTGGTTACGTTCTCAATCAAAAGATGTAAGTGTTGAGGAAGACATTACAATCCTTGAAGAGATAGAAAAAGGTAAATATCTTATACTTTTTTAATTTTGAATATTTTGAATATTACTTATTGACTTGTTCTCCGCCTAAGTCTCTCTGCCCCCTTCTTTTTTTTTTCAATTATTAATATTTAATTTTACTATGTTAGGTTTTGAAAGCAAAAATATGGATTCAAATTCAGCTCTTGAATGCTAAGAATGATTTGACTAGCCACTCTGATCCACAAGCAGACAAACATTAAATTGGTATGTATAATATATTGAATTCTTAATCTTAATGCCAAAGAACAATATGTTATTAACTAATGCTATTATATTTATTTTTTGCAGAAATTTATGAGCAGGAAACTTGATGATTTGGAATCAATGAATCATGGAGATAATTGAAAAAAAAAAGACTAAAAGAGACATTAGATTTGATTTGTTTTATCTAATATTTTGTTGCATTTTCATTCATTTATGCTTGTTATGGAATTGATTATCTTTATTATTTTAGACTACTTTGACTTTTGGTAATTTGTTCAATGGCAAACTGTAAAATATTGTTATTTAAGTTTGAAACAAAACTGATGATATATGTATTTCTGATTTCTTTTGATCTTTTGTTAGCTATTTTATCTCTTAATAAAGTATTATACGGAGTATCATTTTTTTTGGGTATATCCAATTAAACCCGAAGATCAACCCGAAATGTTTTCACCCAAACCGAACATATCCAAATTAAATTTGGTTCGGATATCGGGTGTATAAAACATCACCCGAAATTTTCGGATATCCGAAATAAATTTCGGGTATCACCCAAACCGAACCGACACCCACCCCTACCAAGAACACACTGCAATACACTGCTTTCTCCTCAAAACTCTGCTCACATTTCTTTCTAGCCACCTGCGTTGAACCCACGTTCCTAGCTCGCCGGATCCAAGTTTGTGTGCTCGAACGATTGGATCGTAGTACGTTTTATCCTGGGAAACCTAGACCGCAACGCTCCAGCACCCCGGGAGGCGGTAAATAAGGTTTTAAGGAGAGTGGCAACACGACTCGTGCTTCCAACCTCCCGAGATCGTCCGGATTTCATCCTCAACCGTAGTTCAGGTTTTCAACCTTTTGTAGGTTGTGATATTTCCTGTAATATTATCCTTCGTGGATAATTTTCTGTATGTATTTCCATTATTTCCTTGTATTTTCGAGATCAACCTTGTAACAACTACACTGTGTATAGATTGAAACAAATAAAATTTATGAAAGTTCATACATATTACTAAGTTGAAGACCATATTTCTAAGTAGAGGGGTATGGGGGTATGCCGAATAAATCCAGCTGAGCTCCACAAACAAATAAAATCTTCAATCGATCAACAAAAACAAACAAAAAAAAAGGAAGAAAAAAGACTGACATAGAAAAAAGACTGACATAATATCATTTCCTCAAACCAATAGTATCATTTTATAAACAAAGAAAAATCATTCCAAGTATATAGTAGAAGAAAAATAAAGACTGACATAACATCATTTTATAACCAAAGCAAATCATTCCAAGTACAGTAAAAAAATAATAAAATAAAGACTGACATAGTATCATTTTATCAAACTAGTAGTATCATTTCCTCAAACTAGTAGTAACATTTTATAAACAAAGCAAAATCATTTAATGAAAGTTGCAAAACATACCTCATCTAGTAAAATTCAAATTCAGGTTCTGTATCAGTATACTTTAACAAAAAATTGAATAACTCTAAGAAACCCTTTTGATTTCTCAATCCTTTGATGTGCTTCTTTGAGTTCTCCCCAATGTGCCAGGTGCAAAGCCTATGATTTGAATTCCGAAAGACTTGCGTGATTGTAGTAGCCATGGCAGAACACTAGTCAATCATTATTGTTTGTGGGCACCTACCATCCATCGATCGTAGAAATGTTTTTGAATAATCTCATTCAGTAAAAAACCACAACCAAACATGGCATTCATGTAATGGTGATTCATACCTATAAAAGAACTACAAAACATATCGTACCTATTGGTACGATATGTTGTATCGTGTACTACTAAATTCCCAAACAACCTATAATCCTCCTTCATTTGTGCATCCCTCCAAAAAAAGCTACACAATCTTGCATCCTCATCAACTTTATATTAAAAAAAATCAGATTCATTCAATTGTCTCCTAAATATCTCAATCAAAGTATTAGAATTAGTACCATCTAAATGCTTCACTGAATCTCAAAAAACAGTATTGTAAGCATCTCTAGCAATAAATCCAATGAATGGTGAACCTCTAAACTGGTGTTTTAAAAAACAAATACCATCCGATAAAGAAACTCCACTCCTCTTCATATCTTTTAAGTATGTTTACTGATTCCTAAAAAACATTTCTATGCGACCAAAGCATATAACTTGTAGAAGACGGACACAACTCATGATTATGCTCCTTTACATGTTTGGTAACAATCCACTTCCCATTTGAATCTACACCAAATTGACACATTGCATGACATCCAATTCGAGTATCTACCTTTGAATAGCAGTTATTAGAGGTCTCTAGTCTTAATTTGAACCCAACCTTAGAACAATGCAACTTTTCCATCTTCAAAGTTCAACTTCCAAAAACATAATATTGTTTTCCTTTCCTAACACTAAATCCCATTTGAAAGCCCCAACAATTCTTGATTAACTGTGATTTATTAAAATAAACCTTTAGTATTTCTATAGTGAACCTTTATGCTCAATAAAAAAATCTAATGAAACTAAAACTTGAAATGATACTACAGTGTTCTTCGAATGAAGTTAATGTGGATTGAAAATGAAACTAAATATCATGCTTGTGAAAAAAAAAAAGAGGACAAATTCTAATTCAGTGAATGGACAACTAAACATAAAACCTGGAATAGATGAATCTTCATCAATAACATTTGCAGAAGTACCATCAACTGCAATAAAAGAATTACAACAATATGTAACAACACAAAATCATAGCTAAAAAACACAACTCATGCAATAATATATATTTTCGAATGAGACTAAAGCGAAATTAAAATGAAACTACAAAGTTGAGCGTTGTTAAAATGAGACTAATCTCAAACATTATCAACTGAAATTGAAATGCGCTTCAAATGACACTATAGTGTAACAGAACTGAAATTACTGTGACATCAAAATGAAACTGACTACCATGATCCTGAAACAAATGTAGAACTTGGATCAAATGAAAACCGAAATATGCATAAAACTTGGAATATAATCATTATTGTTGGTTTTTATAGCTGCGAGATAACCGTTCGGCTAGCCAACACTACTGGAAAAACTTAGTGATAACAATATTTAACACAAGAATATTCAGACAATGTGATTATGCTTGCATTAAAATCAAAGCCCTTAACGATGTGACCCCACGAGGTATTTATACAAGAATAATTTGCATTGGAAAGGAAACAAAGAAGAAACTTAAAAAATTTAACATTAAAGAGAAGCTACTTAAACTGTCAAGCCGCCATAAATACTTGCCAAATATGAATTAGGAAAGAATCCTCACAGATCAGCCGTAAATGCTCGATTCTTTATTATTGTCACCTCTAATAGCACACCCAATCAGGCACCGCTTCCCGATTGCTTGCGTCAACCGGGTTACTTGGGCCTTCTTACCTGGGCTACAAGTTGGAAGGTCTAGCTGGCCGGCGGGCTTCAGATACCAGGGCTCTTCGGGTCGGCTACCCCACTCGGGGGTATCCATCAATGATCATCAAGAAAATTTGGAGAAGGAACATCATATGCAATCAGTGAAATCGATTCAACGGCGATCAAAAGATTATCTTTAATTGCAACACATAGAAACTACAATCTATAAAACAATTAGAATCATACAATTACAATATCAAATAGAAAATACTCTAGAAATTTATAATTACACGATCAATTGAATAAAATGATAGAAACTTGGGGTTAATGAGTTGTGATCATCGACAACTAATGAATTCGCATCACTCTTAGCAATTGTATAGCTCCTAACTAATGTTTCATTAATGTTTCAAAAAGAGAAAAAGATCTCCATGCTATGAGAAAAAGAAGAACAATACGAAAGAAAGAGAATGGGAAAAAACGATGATAAGTGCCAAAAGTGTAGTATTTGAGAGGTACAATTGGTCTTTGGGCATGTGTATTTTGGTTTATATTGAGTGGAA
Organism: Ipomoea batatas; assembly: GCA_002525835.2. Lineage (NCBI taxonomy): Eukaryota > Viridiplantae > Streptophyta > Magnoliopsida > Solanales > Convolvulaceae > Ipomoea > Ipomoea batatas. Next base: position 27,852,784 of record CM008342.1, on the reverse strand, counting down.
AAGAGGACAAATGGGCACATATATCATACGCTATTGCATGGTCAAGAAGGGTATGCACATTGTGATGTTTTATAGGGATTAAGGGTTAAGAAAGAAGAAAAAAAAAAGGAGAAAAGCTTAAAAGTACACTCAAGAGCAAGTCCACGAAGTGCCCCACGAGCGTGGATTAGCTCGTGGATGGAGGTCAGATTGCACCTTGAAGAAAACGCCCTTGAAGAAAACGCATAAGTGGCATTGTCCACGACCCAATCCATGATCATGGACGAGTCGTGAACGGGATCATTTAATCTAGGCGCGAAATGGTTTAAATGGGAAGTCTATGGCTGAAAACACATGATGTTCTTATTATGTTCTTAGTTTAGTTTTTGTTCTTAGAGCTGTAGAGAGAGAAAGTACAGAATTCTAGAGAGAAAGAGTAGAATCATTGTTGAATTCTTGAAGAGATTGGAGATTTCATCTTGTAATTGACTTCCATTTCGGTATACTTTACTTAATTGCATTTCAATTTCATATTTCATTTGCTTTCAATTGCATTTGTTCTTGATTGAAAATTGAATTAGATTTTGTTTGAAACCACATGATGATGTGTAGCTAATTAGCTTTGGATTGGATAGGATTTCCTTAAACCCTTGCATTCTAGCACTTAATTGCTCTAAAGAATATATAATAAAAAATTATTAAAATTAATATATATATATATATATATATATTATTTATTTATTTATTTATTTATATAATCAAGTTCAAAATAATTTAGTATTTGTTATTTGTTTATGGATTAATACATTATGTATTTGATTATTTATTTGTTATTATTGTGTTTAAAAAATTACAAATGCATTAATATATCTTTAAACTATCCAAATTATTTTAGTATACACTTATTAATTTTTTATATTAATTTTTATTTAAATTTTAAAATTTTAAAATTTAGCGGGCCCCTGCTAAGGCCCGCGGGCTTAAGGCGGGGCGGGGCGGGCTAACCACCTATATGCCCGTATTTTTGCGGGCTTTGGCGGGTCCCACCCCGCCGGCACGTTTCGACAGCTATAGTTTTGCAATAGCCTTGTTTGTGTGCAGTTGCCACCCAACGATCCGAGAGGACTATGTTCGGAAGGAGTGGTAAACGAAGTGTTTGATAAAATGCCCTAGTCGAATGAGGATATAGGAGTCTAAGTTCACCGCAACTTGGTGGTGCCTTTGTTCTTCCTTAGAAATCATCGTGTATTGAGCCAATTCCTTAGAATCATGAATGCAAAGCTTGGGAAAGTCTATCCCATCCTCTTTCATTTCATTGTTACTCTATGTTCACATTGCTTCCTTTGATTGAACTTTTGCACACTACAATGATCTTTACCCTTTCTAGTGGTTTCTTGCTCTTGTATTCCTAGTAAAGACATTCAAAACTCTCAAATTAGCCGTTTGCATGAGTTAATCACGACGTCTGACTCACGTCATTGATTAGAATTAAAACGACGTTGTTTAGAAGTCTGAATCACAATGCATTGTGGACCGTGGTCCACAGTAAAATTTGTCGTCTAGTTAATAGCAGTTTGATTCGAATATAAAATTCAATTTTTTATTTTAAAAATTATAAATATAATGAGTTTATAGTTGCATATTAAAATCTATTTCCAAAATTTCAAATTGTAGATTCGTATGAGTTGACATCTGTCAATGTCTTTAAGAGCCCAAAAATTGGGTTTGCTTTGGAATTGGGCTACAAACTTCATGGTCTGATCTGCTACTCAAATCAATGGAACGAAATACACTAATCAGCATATCTTGATCTTGGCAAATTATTGCATGGACCAGCTGTGTGGACAAAAAATAAAAAGTATATTATTTTTGTACTGTAGGTATATTATTTGATAGTATATATCAAATAATGTACCTTCAGTATAAAAATAATGTATCTTATAATAATGTACCTACAGTACAAAAATAATGTACTTTTTATTTTTGGTCCACACAGCTGTGTGGACCATGGTCCATGCAATAATGATTGCTTTATCTTTAAATAAATTTTGGACCTAATCTTGCTAAAGAATTCATAATATATTACACCAAAATTTTCACAAATATAATATAGGTATTTTAGGATCTCCACATCTATTGGGGGAGAGCTGGCTTGGAGATTTAAGGTTGCTCCAAACCCAAAGCCAAGGACCGAACCCTTAACCGAAGGTTAAGGATGAATGAGTCCCTTCTACTCAACCACACCCTCCAAGTTATAGTATAGGGATATATATATATATATATATATATATATATATATATATATAGGGTGGTCGGACAGCCCCCGATCCGCATTAAGTCCGCGGCCTTGGCAGGGGCTCACCAAATTTTAAATATTTTAAATTTAAATAAAAATTAATATAGAAAAGGAAATAACTAATAAGAGTATACTAAAATAATTTGGATAGTTTAAACATATAATAATGCTTTTGACGTGTGAACAATGCGGTCTCACCACTATGTATACAGATATACACCACTCAGTGTTAGAAAATGCACCACACAAATATGTTCTAAACTCCTAAAAACTTTCCAGTTAGAAGATTTTGCAAATCACAATGCTTTTGATCTGCTGGCAAAGTATTGTACTGCTTGTGTAACTTTTGCAGTCAGGGGTTGTGCTAGATGGAACTCGGAAAAAGATTTGGCTTGTCAACTCAAAGGCACTTGCACTAATCTCATCAACTTTGAGTAGCTTCCTAATAATGCATAGTTTCAGTCTTTCCCAGATTCACTACTATCTCTATGAATTAATTACTGTTTTGAGCTCAAATCTGTTCTTGATTGGATGTTTATGTTATCTGCTTAGTTTAATTTGTTGAACTTGAGAATATGTTTGAATTGGGGGATTGATTTTCACAACTTGTTCTGTGTAAATTAGGAGGATGTATTTCAATCAGTTGGGATCCCTTTGGTTAAGGATGCATTGGCAGGTTATAAGTTAAAACACATCACTCTTGGCTTATGGACAGGCAGTGTATGATAAGCTGATTTTTATCCTCATCTTTTTATGTCCTTGATTCTTAGGTCTTTCTATATATTAGTAACAGTACTTACATTTGGTTAATTGTTACCAGACTGGGAGTGGAAAGACATACACATTGTGGGGACCTCACAGTGCAATGGTTGAGACTCCATCCCCCAATGGTCTTCAGGGCATTATTCCACGCATTTTCCAGATGTTGTTTGATAACATTGAGAGAGCAAGTCTGCCATTTTGGCTCTTTTTTTTGTCATGTTAAAATGCAAAGGAAGTATGGAATAGGGCATTCCTGACTTTTTTTTGGGACTATTTAGGAGCATGGGAATTCTGAAAAGAAACAAATAAGTTACCAATGTCATTGTTCATTCCTTGAGGTAAATTACGTTGACGCCTTGGACGTAGCTGTTGTTAAACTGGTGTTGAGATATGTACTAAGTAGCTTATTGACTGCTGCAGGTATACAATGGCCATATTGGGGATTTACTTGATCCTATGCAGAGGAATTTGAAGGTAAAAATTATGCACCCTTTCATGCAAGCAAAAACTTAATTTGAAAATTTTGTTCTGCTATTCTTCATTAGTGTGTATGGTAATTAATGAGAATGAAGTCTTTGGTTGTAATGCTTCAGATAAAGGATGACACCAAAAATGGATTTTATGTTGAGAATATGGCAGAGGAATATGTGAGCACATGTGAAGATGCAAATATGCTTTAACCTTTACCCCAGCAAAATCATACGTCTACGTGCTTAAAATTAACCACGGTGAATTATGATTTTTTTTTACCAATCTTTCAATTTCTTTCTCAAAGCACTAAGAAGTATTATCTATAGATATGCATAGAAAGCCAAAATAGATTCACCTGCAAGTCTGGGTAAAAACATTCACGCCATTTATTTATTTTTGTCATTTTATTGTTACTGTTTAACTCCTTTCCATTTCTAGGATTCTAAGGAGAAGTTTTCCGTGGCATTTGGAATAGAACAAAAGTTGTAATCAAAGTTTTCTTGGAGCAAGATTTGACTGTTGAAAACATGCACTACTAGAAAACTACCCTTATAACGACGGACATACATTGCGACGGACAAATTCGTCGTAATAGATGACTTATTGCGACATAAATAACGACAAACTTGCGACAATCATATCGCTCTTGTAAATTATTAGATTTAGAGCTATTGCGACGATATTTATGACGGTATTGCGACAAACGTATGACGCAATTGAGATATTGTCAAAAAGTCCAACAAAAATGTCTTAGCGGGAAATATATTTTTGGCGGGAAAACTTGCGACATACAATATTCGTCGTAGTTACTTTGGTGGGAAATTATTTTTTCAATGGTAGCTTTGCGACATACTAGTTTTGTCGCAATTGCGACAAACGTACGACGCAATTGAGATATTGAAAGTTAAATTATTTAATATTTATTCTAATTAATGTTTGATATGTGTTAAATTATTTAGATATTCCTAAAACTATTGAAAGTTAAATTATTTAGATATACTTAAAAACTTGAATTTATTTTTAATCTACTTGTGTGATTTATAAATTATTTTATTTTATTTTTTAATATGGATATAAGAAATTAAGAATTGGATATTTTTTCTTCTAAGAAAACAATTTAGAATTGGCGCTAAGATTTTGGGTTGCCCGAAATATTGGCGCCTCTCTTTAGTCATTGTATCCACAAAGCTTCTGGAGTTCTGGCCAAAACACTTTACTTATCCACCGCTTTAGACGAAGAGTTTCTGAAGGGAGGAAACCGCTGGAGCTTCAATGTGGCGCATCTCTTTCTCCGTCAACAGCAGGTACATTGATTTGCTGGAAGGATTTGCCGCAGCCGCTGCAAGAGGAGGTTCCGCCCACTGCTATTCCTACTCCAATTCCCGGCGCTGGAGGAGGTGCTCCTGTTTGAAAATCTTCCTCAGGTAGCCATATTAGAAATCTTCCTCATGACTGTTGTTTCACTTATATAAGTTATCAAAATCCTTTTTGGTTTCATTATTTATATACAATTATTGTAAGTTTGTAACCTGTTTTAGGGTTTTAGAGTGTATATAATTTGGTGCATTTTCCTTGCTAACTGTCTCAATATTTTTAGTTTCCTTGTGTGCTTGAAGTTAGATAATGATATTCATTTGTAAATCCAATTACTGTAATTTTTTTATGTAACATGCCTGCTATGGAGCTTTAGATTCTTGAGTTGGCTTCGTTGCTTAGGCATTTTAGTTTTCTGGTCCAGAAGAGAAAAGGGGTAAAAATGGATTGTAAACCTCATTATTATTTTAGGATAGGTTTCTCTGTTGATGCTTTCACCTATAAAAAAATTTCTATTGGATAGGTTTCTCTGTTGACACAGCCTCAAGTTGGAATTTAGGCTATGTGAGTCAGGGTTATGGTACTTGTACTACATTGGGCTTATGGTTAGACTGTTACCAGCGTGCTTCCTTTTGAGCTTGGTGCTTCATGTTTCTCTTAGAAAAGTGGCATGAGAGGCCAGGGTTATGAAAGTACTTGCTGCCTTCATTTTATTTTTGTTAGAAACCTAAGAGCCCAACAAACGGTTGAATCTTCCTTGGTAGAAGCTTCAGGTTGGAGACATTGTGAGGGTAAGTAAACTGCATAAATAATTAATCTATATTTGTTGTATTTATTTATGCTAATGGGGTGAATCTTTTACTTAATCTACATCTACCTATACATCATATGAAAGTGTCTTATCTTTTGTTCCTTATTTTGAAGAATGCAATGTCATTTACTTAACTATGGCCTTTCTTGCCAATGATGCACTGATATCTGAATTATCTTTTGTGGTTATTTTCCTTGGTACTGTGACAAGCAATGGACTGCTGCTTGACTATGGCCTTTCTTGCCAGTGATGCACTGATGCCCCAAGGCCGAAGTTGTTTCATCCATTAAATTGATTTTGTTCTATTTGTCTGTTACTTTCTCAACTCTTGAAATTTCTTTTGCAAACAAGACATTGATTGCAGATTACAAATGCACTCATCTTTGGTACAAAGGTTGTCTTTAGAAAGATAACTAGAGGTGAGTAGCCTAACAAGACCTCAACATGTAACTGGTGTTAAATCAAATTATATGATTCACTTTTTTATAGTTCATAATAGACTTGCATAGGCTGTTCTTGAACAAGACAAGGACAAATCTTTAGATTCCAATGTAGGTTGAGGAGTAAAATTTATATCCATACTCATGGGCTTGTGGTTATTCCATTAATTTTTCGGAGAATAGTGCTGTCAACTTTACTGGAATAATAAGATAATAATGATACAAGTAATTTTTTCTATTAAGATAAGATTATTCATGT
>CM008342.1:27813793-27827380 GCA_002525835.2 Ipomoea batatas | reverse complement strand
AAGTAGCAAATAATATATTACTTATTAGTATTATATTTTTCAGCATAAAGTATTACATTTTCATCATGATCAAATCAGTTTCAGAAATAAGAATTCGTGAGACAGTCTCATAGAAGACTCACTCATATCTAAACCTATCTTAGGGTGTGTATGGAAACAGGAAACCCCAGAATTTTTATTTTTATATATATTATTATTTGTTAGTTAGAATATATGAACAAGTAGAGTGATTTAAGATTGGTATGTATGTTTAAATTTGGTTTGCAGAATCAAAGGAGGATGGGGGTGGAGACTATCACTGGGGCTAGCAGGATTCCCAGCACTTCTGCTAACATTGGGCGCCATCTTCGTGGTTGACACTCCTAACAGTTTAATCGAACGAGGCCAGCTGGACGAGGGAAAGAAAGTTCTGAGAAAAATCCGAGGAACTGACAACATTGAACCTGAGTTCTTGGAGCTTGTGGAGGCCAGCCGTTTAGCCAAGGAAGTTAAACATCCTTTCAGAAATCTGCTCACCCGTAGAAACCGACCCCAGTTGATCATTGCCGTCTTTCTGCAGGTACCTCACTTTTTATTTCTACTTCATCAACTAAAAAAGTTAGTGGGACAGCTAATTAATGGCATTTAATAAGTCACGTCATGGAGGGAATTGAGGAAAATATTTAAGAGGGATAAGAAGAGTTTTTTGTTTTGGAAAATAATGGAAAAAGGTGTAATAGACCCTTGAACTCTACTCGAAATATAAATTAAACTTTTAAATTTTTAAAAGTTACAATTAAACATACCAACATGTTATTTTAATGTATTGAAACACAAAAATAGGTCAGTGACTTGCAATAGGGTTCCCGTGACCCTCCGCCGCTATTCGAACCACATTTCAGCGACAAATACTGGTTGCCGATCCCTGTTGAAGAAGGTGACCATTGGGGTTGCCTTCTCCATTGAGAAGGGGACCAATTGGTCGCCTTCTTCAACGGTGACCATGGACTATCGCCAATGTTTGCTTGGTGGAATGTGGTCAGAATAGCACTGGTGGACTGCCAGAATCCTAATGACATGCTATTGTATGTTACTTATTGATTTTTTGATTTCAATGCATCAAAATAAAATGTTAATGGACTTAATTGTAATTTTTAAATGTTTAAGGACTTTTTTTTAATAAAGCTTAGGGCCTATTAACCATTTTCCGAAAAATAATTAAAGAGTTTTCAATTTTAATATAATCTTGTTTCTTTAATTTCAACAGATTTTCCAACAATTTACCGGAATCAACGCGATCATGTTCTACGCGCCGGTCCTATTCGCGACGCTGGGATTCAAGAGCGACGCATCGCTCTACTCCGCAGTCATCACCGGAGCCGTCAACGTCCTCTCCACCGTCGTATCGATCTACTCCGTCGACAAACTCGGCCGGCGCTTGCTCCTTCTAGAAGCCGGAGTCCAGATGTTCATAGCCAACATCGCCATCGCCATCATCCTGGGAATCAACGTCTCAGACCACTCCGACAATCTCGGCCACGGGTGGGGCATCTTCGTGGTGGTGATGATATGCGTGTTCGTGTCGGCCTTCGCGTGGTCGTGGGGCCCGCTGGGGTGGCTCATCCCTAGCGAGACCTTCCCGCTGGAGACGCGGTCGGCGGGGCAGAGCGTGACGGTGTGCGTCAACTTGCTCTTCACCTTCGTCATGGCGCAGGCCTTTCTCTCCATGCTGTGCCACTTCAAGTTTGGGATTTTCTTGTTCTTTTCCGGCTGGATTTTGATCATGTCGCTGTTCGTGCTGTTCTTGGTGCCGGAGACGAAGAACGTGCCGATTGAGGAGATGACGGAGAGGGTTTGGAAGCAGCATTGGTTGTGGAAGAGATTCATGGATTACAATGTGGATGAAGAAATTGGGGCTAGAACTGATGATCTCAAGAAGCATGGGCAAGTTAAGAGTTTTGATCCTGCTTCACAGTTGTAGAGAAAAAGGAGAGAATGAAAAGAAAGAAAAAGTTATTATATTATAAGTTTGATAGGACTAGTAGAACATATATAGTTTAACTTGTACGAAAATAAGGTAGGAGGAGTAATAATTTTGCTATTAATTATACGCTCGTATTATGCAGTTAATATATTATGTGTCTTCAATTTATTTACAAGCATGTAATTTGTTAACTATAAGCACATAATATGTTAAATGGAGACACATGATTTTTGGACCAACATTCACATGATTTGTTAACATAATTGCCTATATACAATACAATCTTATCCTTTTACAAACACACTTCATTGTAATATTTTGAAGAGAATGACTTCCAACAAAATTTCTCTTCATTCCTTCCCTCATACACTATTAGAGAGTTAGTCAAGCTCGACTACCCCACTCTAACAAAATTGTATAAGAGCGGTAGAATTGGAGTTTTGCGGCATTCGTATCACCTGCCGGCATGTGGAAACAGAGAAAAACAAGCAAGTTGAAAGTAAGAAATAACATTTGAAAAATGTTGATGGAACATTGTGTCTATTGAAGTTTGTTCAAAAAAGATGATGGCTCTTTGGTAAATAATCAGCCTATCAGTTAATTTTGGCCTATTTAACCACTATTAGTTGTTTGGCTAATAAGATTTTTGTAACTCCAAAATACTAAAATTCAAAATGCTACTCAAAACAACCTTTTCAATTAGCTTTAGGCTACTCAAAACAACATTTTCGATTAGTTTTTTGAGAAAAGAAATTGTACTAAACAACTATCACAACTAATGTTATCAACTAAATAACTTTCTACAATCAACTAAATTATACATTCTAACCCAACCAGCTATCAACTAAATTATACATTCTAACCCAATCAGCTAACAACCATTTATCAAACAAGGCCAATATTCAATCAGCTATCAACTAAATTATACATTCTAACCCAATCAGCTAACAACCATTTATCAAACAAGGCCAATATTTAGCTTTAATTTCATGCAATTAGGCGTAATTAATTTCGAAAATATTCTGTGCAAGTAAGAAATGTATGTTTGTTGATATGAGGTAGTTGTATTGGATATTGGGAGGACATTGGATGCACTTTAAATATTCATGGTGTTCTTAAAACAAATATTTCTCATTAAAAGTATTGCCTACTAAAGCTTGGACTCACCACCTCCCGTATAAAGGGAAGGATTTGATGCCACTGGACCACAAGGCCCTTGGCTTTGTAACGTGTTTTAGAAAGAAATTAAAATAGCTTTGACATAAAACTATGATGTATGTATGTGCTAACTGTTCGATTAGCAAATAAGCAAAATGCAGAAAATGTATAGTGCTAAAAAGTAAAATTAGAGAGAGAACTTTTATAGTGGTTCGATAACTGTTTATCCCACTCTTCTCCTTAATGTCCAAAGAAATTTCACTAATATTCTTTGCATAAATACAAGTGAAAGAGTCACACAGTGTATCCACAAAGCGCTGTTGACTAAGGTTGGTGTTCCTTTGACCGAATATCCCTCAGTTCTTCAACACTTGATCTTCAATGTAAGATTTTCCCTAATAATATATATTATATATTATATATTAAAACCTTAATTAAGTGGTGCAAGTTTACTATACTTATTAAATGGTTTGGTTGGACTGAATAACTAGTAGTTGTTATTCAACTAGACTCCATCCGCCTATATAAACCTAGATTGATGGGATACATGATATTCATTATGTAGCACATTCAGATACGGTACTCATACTGCTCAGTAGACACCAATACCCCATCTAGGAATCTAGGATTATGATTCAAGTATGAGCCAAATATGGCTAACGATCTACCGTTCAAGAGGCATCACACATCAACTGTGGCTAGAGGTCAACACTGCTTCCGCTTCTGCTACTACGAGATCAGGTTTCTCATAGACCATTCTATATGGTTAGATTATTTATGTCTAACACAATTCACTCCAAGGGTCATCCACCAAGTCGCTTTGAGTGAAAGATCTCCAACAACCACAATCTTCAAAGCTGCGATTGTTTGTTTTATTTCTCAAACTGTGGACGGTGAACTTAGAAGTTCATTGCGAAGCTCAAGTTGCCCTAGATATTAAGTTGTAAGCTTCAACTCTCTCTTGACTGAATGACACTTAGCTTGAAAATCTCATAGCAAACTACTTAGGAATGGACAATGGCTAATGTTGATGGGCAACCTTCTCAGAGCTTCGGAAACCTCTATTTATAGCCCGAGCATAAGTGAGGGCAAGCTGGTAATCTTTTAGGAATCTTCAAATATGTCTACTACCCTCAACGCGACAGGTGTCCAAATATGTCAGTATATCTCCAACGTGCTACAATTGTACTCCTTGTCTTCTTGTATAACAACTTTTGTCCTTTTGCTCAGAGTTAACGCGAATTTAAAAAGGAACGTGCAACAATTTTTCTTTTCTTCATCAATGGCTGGAATAGAACATGTGTCTCCTTCTAGAAGGCTTCTCAGATACAACTGACTTGCCTTGAAGATCGAAATCCGCAAATGGAAAAACCTAGAGTTCTTTGATTGCATGCTAGGAACTCAGCTGACCACAAGCCCGCTGATCCACTTCTGCTTGACTGTCTCTGTTGGTCTGTTGTCCACTATTCACTAACTTCAACTTTGCTATTTCGCTATAGCAGACACCTTTACAAAACCCAGTTGATTCCTAAGTTGATCAACTTGAACATACTCGAGTTGATTTATAAGAAAAACTTTAAGTTTTAACATAGACTAAAGATAAAAGAATTAAATATCTAAAATCTTAATACATTATTCATAAATCATAACATCATTAAAGTTTAAGTACAATGATTCCTAACAGAATGTGAAAGGAAAAATCTATATCTTGAACATATTGCAAGCAACTTTTACTACTAGTGCAACGATTTCATTCTAATAGTGCACTGAGTATTTGCTAATTGTGCATCGTTTTTTTTTTTTTTTGAAATATGCATCGTTCTTGTTAAATGTAATAACGACAGTAAATCCAACTCGCGTACAACTGTACTTCTCAAAGTCAAATAGTAAACAACACTAATCCAAAGAGTAAATTATCAAAATGATTCCTCGACTATGTTGATTTCACCTTCTTGGTCCTAGTCATTTTGACTTGACTAATTACATCCTTCGACTATCAATTTTTTAACCATTTTGGTCCTCCGGTGACTTAAACGGCAAATTTTTAGGGATATTATTGGAAGTTCACTAGAGAGCAAGAGGAGAGGGTACTAGAGAATCCAAAAGAAAATGACGAATTCACATTGAACTTCCAGTAATATCCCTAAAAAATTACCGTTTAAGTCGCCGGAGGACCAAAATGATTAAAAAATTGATAGTCGAAGGATATAATTAGCCAAGTCAAAATGATTAGGACCAAAAAGGTGAAATCAACATAGTCGAGGGACTATTTTGGTAATTTACTCCTAATCCAAATATATTAAACACCAAACAAAAAAATAGATAAAACTTTAAAATTCGCATTTTTTAAAAAAACTTTAGCTTTGAGTAACAAAAAAACTTTTACCTTCTACAATTCTGTATTTGTTCCCCTCTTTTTAATTTTTTATTTTTGAACTAGCGAGGAAAACTCGGAGTCAACGAGTCACTATCTGAAAATATGCATTTATTATAAATCTTGACTCTCAGCGGGAGGAGTCTATTGGCCTTCTTGGTTTAAACCTGTCAACAATGGATAACCTAAGTTAGATTACTACATGTGATCTTTTGCTGACTAGAATCATAATGTGGGACAGTGGACACCCCCGAATAGTAGTTGAGAGTTACCCTCCCTCACTCCAAAATAAAAAATTAAAAAAAAATCTAACATAATATTTATTTAAACCATAAAACTTTGGTACCAATACTGCAAGACATACTTTCCTTTCAAGTCTTTCATTCAACCTACACTTGATGTTTAGTTGTATAGTCCCAAATCTATTCCTATACCTAATAAACAATATTGCTGTCTGTCTTGATTATCAAGCCATACATACATACCATGTATATATTAAAAAATAATCGAAAAAATTATTATTTTTTCCACTCAATGATGCAAGTTTTTTAAAAAATAATAAGAAACTTTTTATTTTCATTAATTACTAATTAATTGGTCAATTCCATAACAATTAATAAAAAATTCACATAATAATCAAACAAAAATAAAAAGAAAAGGAGAAAATTTGTTAGAGTAATAATACATTATATTGTGAATAGAGTTAATGCTCGATTTGGTCCCTTGACTATAGCGAAATTATCGATTTGGTCCTCGACTATTATTCTTACCCAATTAAGTCCTCAATTTTGAAAATTCTACCCAATTTCGTCTTCTCGTCAATTTAAGCCGTGTGATGATAGTCAATTTCAGCCATAGGATGATAAAGGAAGACGAAATTTGATAGAATTTTTAAAGTTGAGAACTTAATTTGGTAAAGATGATAGTCGAGGACTAAATTCGTCATTAACTCTAGTGAATATATATTAGGGACTTACCGTACAAGTAAAATAGCATTTTTGAAAACATAGCATTACTCATTAAATAAAGATGATATTTTTCCTGTTTGAAAAAGTGTACATTACGGATACAATAAGTTGGAATAAATCATGACAGATATGCAATAATGAATAAGCATAAACTATGTAAATCATAATTGTGAGCCTCCATTCTATAATGCCTCATTTTTTCAGAAGGGGATATTTTAGTAATATTAACTGGATTTTAAAAGAACAAAAAAGTGACATGTAACAAAAAGTCCATATTTCTCTCTTAAAAAGAATGTTTTTCACTTTTGCAAAAATACATTGAAAAAAGTTTTATATAAAAAGATTAATTGATTCCTACAACTATTTGAAGAAAAAAAAAAGGACTAAAAATGGAATGACACATAAACCTAGGATCAAAAAAGCAAAAAGACTTAACACTTATAACTTAATAGACCAAATTAAAATGTTTTTGTATTTAATGCCATTTAAACGATTTTGTTGACGGATGATAAAAAATGGTGTTGCCACAATAATACTAAGATCAAACGGGGATGTTTTGAAAGAAAATGGACAAAAAATGGACTGACATCTATAAATCTAAGAAAACAATGGAATTAACTCTTTCTAAAATAGTTTTGGGTTTGTCGTATGTTAGGAACATTGTAATTTAGATTTTAATGATACCAAAAGTGTTAGGAACCTTCCAACCACGTTCTATTCTCATGATTGTGCCCATTTTGGTTGTGGGTCATCGTTCCTGGTTTTGCAAGAGTTTTTAAAGAATTGAGCTCAGTTCAATTCTACTTTGAATCGGCACTCACTTCTCTCTCACATAAGTAATTCTTTCTCGAGTATCCCACATACTCATACATGTCAATCGACATTCAAATCATTAAAGTAACAACATGCTAATAGATGATAATATTTTGATTGCTTATGAGATTCACATTTTATGAATTTAACGATTAGGATACGGCGGGTTAATGTCTTTAAATTTTGATATGAATGAAAGATATGATAAATTTGAGAAAATATGTAGAGTTAATGTCATATGGGATCGTCCGAATATAATGATTTTGTCACGTTTAGTCTTTAACTTTCAAATTGATCACCTGTAGTCTTTAAGACTTTCAAATTCTTACCATTCGTGGTCCAAGTTTACCACGCATGGTCCTTCAATCTTTCAAAATTTAACTATCCATGGACTTTCTGGAAAGATCATGTGTGGTTAAAATGTGATAGTTGAAGGATCATGGGTGGTTAACTTGGATCACAGTTGGTAATAATTTGAAAGTTGAAGAATCATAGATGGTCAATTTGAAAATTAAGGACTAAATGTGACAAAACCACTATACTCATAGGACAAGATGATATTAACTCAAATATGTATGAAAACGTTTTAAAAAAAAACACACACATTTAAGGAACTTTTGTCATTACAATTTTTTTTTAAAAAAAAAAGACAAAAATACAAATTTAGTCCTCAATTATTCATTGCTAGCAATTTTAGTGTTTAACTTTTTATCATGACAATATACACCCCTAATTCTTGATAAAGGTTGCTTTTTTAACCCTAGAACAACAAAACTATTAAACTCTATTAAAATTTTACTTAGTACATGAATATTTTAAAATTTTATAATCTTTGTTTTTAATTTTATAACATTGTCAATTTTAGTATTTTATCTACAAAATAGAGATTTTACAACATTTTTTACTAAATTTCACTTTTCAATTCTGGCACATCGTCCATGTTTTTCTGGACATGACCTTGTTGAAATCATATTTTTTTTATTTTATAAATGAAATATTGAGACTAAACAAGATTATAATTAATGAAAAAACATTAAAAAGTACTAACATACCATGTATTAAGTAAATTTTTTTTTGAAAGTAAACGTAACTATTCCATTAATTCATAACATAAAACGTTTACATCAACGATCAATGAAATGGTAAACCATTTTTTATAGTCAGGCATAGAAACAACTTTTCTAACTATGTTATAGAAAACTTGAATCGCAGATTATTTCATAACTAAGAAGCTATGTTCCTTTAGAGAGCTTAAAGCTTCATCAAAGATCTGGGTCTTCGTCATCATTATCTTTTGCTCACCCAGGATAAGATCAACACTTGCCGAAACCAAACTAAACGATTTATGCTAATGAAAATGAAAAGCTCGTGAAAGTAACGAGAGGAAAAATGCTCATGAAAGTAACGAGAAGAAAACACAATAATAGAGAAAATAAAAAGTGGGTAAAGTCAAAGTAGGGTTGGGAGTTCAAGACTACCAACACAAACCCCAATACCTACCTACTATTATTTTATTCAAAGGGAAAGGAAACGGAAGAAGAAGATCTGTGGCGGTGGTCGAAGTCGGATGGAGCTACGACGGTGGTCGTGGCGGAAGAAGAACGAGAGCAAACGTAGAAGGTGACCAAAACCGCCGGCTCAAAGCTCTATTAGAGCTCCGGCCGGAAGCTGACGGTGGAAGCCGAAGTTGAGCAAGTAAAATTTTAATAGAGTTGGTTTAAAAGTTTTGTTGTTC
Source organism: Ipomoea batatas (assembly GCA_002525835.2). Classification (NCBI taxonomy): domain Eukaryota; kingdom Viridiplantae; phylum Streptophyta; class Magnoliopsida; order Solanales; family Convolvulaceae; genus Ipomoea; species Ipomoea batatas. Next base: position 27,818,369 of record CM008342.1, on the reverse strand, counting down.
TAGAGGTTAAAACTGTAATTTTTTTTAAAGAATTAAGGGTGTATATTGTAATGGTAAAATGTTAGGCACTAAAACCGCTAGTAAGAAACAATTGAGTAACTAAAATTCTATTTTTCCTTAAAAAAACATTAATTAATACAATAATGACAAATTAATTACTTTTATATATATGGAGTAAATATTAGAAATTTATGTTTTTTTTTATAAATAGAAAAACTTACACTTTACCCAAACTTTAAAAATCTTCTAATTGTTATCCATTCTCTTTAATTTCCTACCATATCTGTTTTCCAAATTTCTGTAAATGGCCCATTTAATTTATATTTCTTACCATATCTGTAATTTACCCATTTAATTTTATCCCATTTCGATCTGAAACTACCCTAGGACCACAAAAGTCATTTTATATTGGTGGAGCCTCACTCTAAAAAGACTATAAATATTCCAAGTCCAAACACAAAGAATCAAAGATACAGTATATATCTTGGAGGACTCCCAAGCCTTTATATATATACATATATTCTCCCAAGACAAAACAATAAAGAAGACTATCTAGTCTTTCTCTCTTCTCTCCCCCTCCAAATTAAGCTCTCCATTTCCACAACAAAAAAAAAAACAAAAAGGAGCACAAGAACAACCTTAAACATGAATATGGTGCAGACATTGTTGGTCGTCATTGTGGCATCCTTTTTGCAGGTGTCTATGGGAGGTGTGTACAAGGTAGGAGGTGGTGCTGGTTGGACTACGATTGGCAATGTTGATTACAAGCAATGGGCTGCTGCTAAAACCTTTGAAATTGGTGATGTTGTTGGTATATATGCATGATCTTCCTCTCTTCCCTTCTCCATCCTTATACCTTTAATTTGGATCTTGCCTATCTATATATATATTGTTTTGATTGTTTTACTTGGTTTCTATTAACTCGTTTAGTCCTTTTTTCTCTTCATTCTTCCCAATTACTAGGGCTTTAATTAACTTTTAAGCCTATTTTCAAGACTATTAGCTAGCCCCATGCTTTTGGAATTGAAGCATACTAACATAGATGGAATAACTGCGAGATACTACTAGTGTAATGACACCTCTGTTACCATCCATTCTAAAGAATCATGAATATTTAAAAAAAAAATAGTTTGAATAACTTGTGCACTTTATTTTCTTCTGTTAGCGAAATAATAGATCAGAGTTTGAAATATAATTAAACAAATCATTGTTTTGGTCCCGTTAGCTTAGTCCCTAATTTTTAATTTAATCAAATTGATTCTCTAATTTTTTTAAATTTTGCCAATTAAGTCCCATAGTCACGCCAAGGGCCTTGTGGTCCAGTGACATCAAACCCTTCCCTGTATACGGGAGGTGGTGGGTTCGAGCCTCAGTGGAGGTGTGGAGGTGTTGCTGTCTCTTTGTGCTTCAGTAGGTTGAGAAAGTAGTTTATGAACAGATACTACACTGTAATAAAGTCAGTAGCATTTAAAAAATAGTAGCTAGAGAATTTAATTGACGAAATTTAAAATAATTAGAGGGTGAATTTGAACAAATTAAAAATTATAGTCTAAATTGACAATTGTAGAACAATAGGACCAAAACAATGATTTTTCCATATTAATATAAATATTAGAAAGTAATTATAGTATGTGAAATAAAATGTTTAAGTTTGATTTTCATACTACATTATTATTTGTACTTGACCTGACTAATCTAAATTTCAATAATCAGATATTTCTAATAAGAATGTTGGTGCATACACATGAGTTTGAATCTATCACCACTTTTTTTTAACTATTTAAAAGTGATTCAAATGACAAAATTCTACTCACTTTAGTGAACACCTTTTAACATGTGCTTAATTCTATAATATGTTGACCAATCTTTCTGCGACAAAAAGTACTCCTTTATCTTATTTTTATCAATGGACAATGGGCAAAGACGCAAAGTATTAGTAAAAGATATGTGGTGCACCTTAGCTTTTCTATCTAGATGACTTTTTCAATTATTTTCCCGTGGGTCACACTTGTGTGAGACCATCTCACGGACCCTTATTCGTGAGACGAGTCGGGTCGGATCAAAACATCAGGCAAATGTCATACTTATATGTGCAAACGTCATACTTATATGCTCAAATATAACACTAATCAAGAATACAATTTTTGTTACTTATAAGAGAAAAAGTAATACATTTTTCATAATAAGTAATGTTGACAATTGTTCCTTACTTATAAGGGCAAATATAATACTTTTGAGGAAAAAAGTAATACTTTTAAATCGAAATGTAAAAGTATTGTATTTTCCCTTAAAATTATTACATTTACCCTTATAAGTAACAAAATTTTTATTCCTGATTAGTATTACATTTGAGCATATAAGTATGACATTTGTGCATATAAGTGTTACATTTACATCTTGACCCGATCCATCTCATGGTGAGACCGTTTCACACAAGTTTTTGCCTTCTCCCATTTATAACACTATTTTTTTTCTTCAAAATATTTATGAGTAGAATATTTTACAACCACTCTTAATTTGTTTTTTTATTGGTATGATATGCTTTAATTGATTTAAAAAAATTTTAAAATTTGCATTTTTTATTCTTCTTTTAGAAATTCTCTTAGCGCAAGTGTTATTTTTTTTTTAAAAAAAAAGTATTCGTATTTATTGTTATAGTTTGAGTATAAGGACACTTTTGTTTCCTAAATAATTTAATTTGGTAGACAACTAACAAATAAAGCTATCCAATCGATTGATGTGTAATGTGAGCCAAATATTCATGATGATGTGGTCCGATCAATGGACCAACCAACATATTGCCCCTAAATAATATATACGGAGTATAATATAATGGTTGTTGTGGGATCCTATTCCCATTCCACCAGTCCACCACTGCACCCACAAAACTAACAATTACCCCGTACTAAATATGAAAAATTATCATTTTCGTCTTTTAATTGTTTTTCAATTGTCAATATAATTTCTAATTTTTAATTTCAACTAATTTGATCTTTGAATTATTTAAAATTTCATCAATTAAATTCTTCGAAGATCAAATTGATAAAATTTTAAAACGAAGAAATCACCATTTTGATCTCTCAGAAGGATTTAATTGATGAAATTTTTAACAATTCGATGATCAATTTATTTGAAATTGAAAATTAAAAACTACATTGATAATTAACGGAGCAAATTTGTGATTTTCCTAGTAAATATTACGAGTCCTATTCCCCAGCTGTCTTTCACTACATGGGACAATCAATGTCAGAGACTTGGGAATGAAATTTTTTTTGTTCTTGCGATTTTGATTTCTGACATTTTTAAGATTTACTAACTAAACGTTGAAGCACAAAGAGCTAATATATACTACTTCTAGTGAGACTCGGTCTCATGATCTGCCATATGAAAGAGTTACTACATGTCATTTAAGCATAAGGTGTTTGACCACTTTAAGCACATATAATGTATCTTTTGTTTTGTTTTTTGCTTTTTTTTTTTTTGACTACAAAAATTTTTTTTTGTTAAAAAAAATTCAAATAATTCAAAAAAAAAAAAAAACCACATTCCCAATTGTTAAAAAACCAATTCATTGCTCTTACGCCTCTTAGTATATTACTACGTATTATTATTTTTTTGTATAAACTTTAATTTAATTTGTTGGACTAACAATTTAATAAAAAGTAGTGAGATGAGTAACTCTTTGGCACCCTAGCTAATTAGTGAAGATTCTAATGTTGATACTGTTACTCATTTTTTTCCCAGTGTTTGAGTACAATCCTCAGCTCCACAACGTGATGCAAGTCACTCACGCTATGTACAAGTCGTGCAATGCTTCATCCCCCATCGCAACTTACACCACCGGCAATGACTCCATAACCATCAAGAGCGGCGGCCACCACTTTTTCCTGTGCGGTGTCCCCGGCCACTGCCAGTCCGGCCAGAAGGTGGACATCAATGTTGTTGGTGCCGCCACTCCTTCACAATCTCCCCTTCCTACTGTGGCGGTGCCTGCGCCTTCTCCCGGTGGGGCTGCCGCGCCCTTCTATGCAACATTTGGAAACTCTGTTTTTGCTGCTTTTATCTGCATCATCTTTGCTTGAGGATGATATGATGAATCTGCCGTCAACTTAATTTCTTGGTTTTTCTAGCTTAGATATTTGGTCATGTCTTGGGATTTCTAGAGTAATTGTAGGGGTGGAAAACATTGTTGCCATACAAAAATAAATAATATTCCAATGTTATGAAACAAAAGAAATGGTGGATGTCCAAGCTATGATTTGAACCTTGGACCTTTTGATTAAAACTCAAGATTCAATCCACCTTGTTGCTACTACTATTATTGATTGATGGGAGCACATTTATTATCTAAATGTTTCCTGAAAAGCTAGTTCAAGATAAGGACAAAGCTATGGGCGAGAGGAATCATTCCCATAGGGTGCTTTTAGGCTTTTGACAAAACCAGCAAAGCTACGTAAGCCATGAGATCATCTCCTAGATATAAAATATTTGTTTATGTTAATCCTGACCCTATAAATACCAAGATCTCTCCCCTGTAATATTATCCCCGATACATCAATGAAAAGTGCTCCTTTCT
>CM008342.1:27790525-27813693 GCA_002525835.2 Ipomoea batatas | reverse complement strand
TATATATATATATATATAATGTCAAAAAAAATAAAATAGATGCGGGTATTACTCCTTTATTATTGTAGACATTTTCAAGACTATTCAAACCCTAGGTTTGCAATTTGGGGAGATTTCGAGAAAATGTGTTTTATTAATCTATAAAAAATATACCACTTGATAAAGTAGGGTAGCTTTAGTTAGTTTCTAGGTAGTGGATGTCATAGATTATGAGTAAAGATTTGAAATCGAATCCTAACAACTACAGTATGTGAATCACATAAATATGATAGACTCCTTCTAAGCACCTGACACTAATCATCTTATTTAATAGATTGATGAATCACTGCAATTTACTAATACCCCATAAGGTGAGTATTTCAAAAATTTCACATTTTATGGGAAAAAAAGAATTGACCCACCGCTTTTCTCTCTCTCTATTAGTGACAAAAACATAGTTCCCACAACCAACAATGGGCATAAAAACATAGTTCCCACAACCTACAAAGGGCCCCACCCATGAAGCAGTGTAGCTTTGTAGTGTTGGATGTTCTCTGATCTCTCTCCAGGGCTGGATTTTAGGGCGTGCAAGATGTGCGATCGCACAGGACCCCAAAATTTTAGGGGCCTCTAGTCCAGCCCTTACGTAATAGTTAGTATATGTATATGTGATTACATTGGCCCAAAATTAGATTTTTTACATTTTTCTCATTGCAATTTTTCTTCAATTTGTAGTTTATTTATAATTTGATAGGGCCTCACTTAGTTATTAGCACAGGGTCCCGCAAATAAAAAAACTGGCTCCGTCTCTCTATATATCTCTTTTATTTATGGCTTATCACCTCACACAGTCTACAACTCTGCTGCTTCATGTCAAGCTTGCTATGGTGAGATTGTGACAATGATATCACTCATCCATTAGCACTAAAGCTAGGGAGGCAATTCAAATCAAGAGATCCAACACATGTAGCCCTCATGTATGTATACTAGAAATTTTTATATAATACTCCTTCCGTTCCATTTTATGTGTAACGAGATTTGACTGAAGTTATTTTTTAATATATTTTTTATAATATTAAGTTTATTATTAATATACAAAATTTATATATTTAGAAACTATATTAAAAGACTATTAAACACAAACAAATCAAATTTAAAAACTAAGTAAAAAATAATAAAGAAAATAAACAAAGAAAAAAGAGTTGGTTTGACGAATGAATTATAGTATGACGGATAAAATGAGACAGTATTTGACAAGTACCATATTTTCAAAATAAAAATTTTTCTTAAATTTATTTGGCAAGTATATTTTTATAGAGAATAATAGTAATGATATATGACAAAATTCTTTAAACTAAAATAGAAAATACTTCCTTTTCAAAAAAAAAAAAATAGAAAATACTATTTGTACTTTTAAAATATCGTATAAGATGTATTAATTTGATGTAATAAAAAGAAAAAAAAAAGAGTTCCGCAAAATTAATAATCAATAAACACATTAGAATTAAAAAGTACTCCATGTGTCCCATTTTACCTGTCCTATTTACTATTCATTGGTTAAACCAACTCTTTCTTCATTGCTTATTTTCTTTAATAATTTTTTATTATTTTTAAATTTATTTGTTTTGTGTTTAATAGTACTTTTAATGTAGTTTCTAAATATATAAATTTATATATTAATGTTAAACTTAATATTATTAAAAATTAAATTAAAAATAACTTCAATCAAGCCTCCTTAAACGAACCACAACCAAAATGGGACGGAGGTAGTAAATTTTTATGCATGGAGTACAATTGAAAAGCATTTTAGAATGGCACCGGATACTACAAGAAGTAGTATATTCATAATGCCGAATATAATCAAGAAAGCATGTATTTTGCCCGTACTAACTTAGCTTAGTGGTTTAACAGACAGTATTTGCCAGAAGAGATCAAGGTTCAAAACTTGACAACGACAGTGTAAATATTATGTTCAAGTGGAAGATCTCTTGTACACACCGGTATTTAACATTGTCTGCTGATGAACAATTGTGTATAGGGTAGGCAATTATTGTTGCCTACACAACAATTATAATATTATATATATATATGCCCCATAACAAAGCAACAATAATTGCGATGGCACACATCCAATAAGGAATTGAACCTAGAAGACAAGTTGTCCCAGGACAGGCATTACAACATGGCAACATCACTAAAAGATGACATAAAAAAATCAGGCAGAAAAGAGAAATTCAGACTTTAACATTAAGCCATTAATTAATTAACATCATCACATCATATTACATCTTCCAATACATACATATATTTATGTTGAAAAGAAAACTTCTATTTCAGCCCTCCTGAAAGAGAAGAAAAACCAACCTTCACTATCCTAACCCCAAAAATACAGAAGAAAGATTCAAACTTCACATTCTTCTTGCTCCTTTCTTAGCTACACTCCTACTCATTCAAAACAATGATCATTTTTTCTCATCAGGTCAATATTTTTTTTCGGCAAAAACGAATCAGTTCATTATCAACTTCATCCCCATCGATCATTCCATCAGACTATCAGAGTATGAATCTGCATTAATTGCTGGACGAGATCAGAGCCTCGGCTTTCAGCAGTTGATGGGCTATATATCTTCACTGCCCAACTCATTTTCTATATGGCGTGCTTGGGGTTGGGGTATATTTTTATTTTGTGGTTGTTGCTGGGGCTGAGATGGCTCTTTGAGGCAGGAAAATTATGCAAATTCTCATCGACAGCTAGCATTTCCTTAAGGTCCTTTTCACTGGTTCGGTCAAAACTCAACCTACATCCACTCTTCTCCTAATACAAAGAGAATTGCACTAAATCCCTTAGTACAAGGCCATATTTCTCGAGGTTTTTCACAAGCAGCACTTGTTACTCCATCCCTTTCTACTAATAGAGAAAAGATTGTTTGAACACAAGATTGTTCATAATCTTCAATTATAAGACTCGGCATGGGACTTCTAGTTGAATGTTGTAATCCTTTGAGCTTTTGATCTTGTTAAGTAGCTTTAGCTCTCTCTTCACTGGTCTACTGGATGGAAACATTTTTCCTTCTTCGAGTGTAATTCAAGATTATTGTTGAAGTGTTACGATGCCAGACGATTCCTCAAGAAGCTACTGCAGGTCCATTAGGAGCAAATTTCTTTATGATCTTGTCTTGATTGTTGAAGTCTTGTGTGTTTTTCTCTACCCTTTTTGAATTTTCAAACTCAAATGTTAATTGTGATTGTTATCTATGTTGCTATGGATATAATATTGAAACTATATATACCCTGATATTCTTGTAGAAAGTTGTATATCTCCAAAATTGTGCAAGAAAATATTTCGATTGCTTATCTTTGTGCCTTTTTTGAGTACATATATATTTTTGTGCCTTCAAGTCCTCTTTTTTTTTTTTTGAAGTATAATTTAAAACAAATCAGTAGATCTGGACAAAATTAATGGTTGAGATTTATATGTATTCTTCACCAGGAAACTCCTTTGCAATTGTCCCTGGACACACACATATAAACCATTCGGTTTTTAACTGAACTGAAGCCATTAGGTTTATAAAATATAGAACCGATCAATTTTTATAATAAACCAAAACCTAGTCATTCGGCTCGGTTTCAGCTCGGCTCGAATAACCCGAACCAAAACGCCCACCCCTAACTACAATAACTAACAACTATTAAGGATAAATTAAACTTTTAAAACAAAAATGCAATATGATGTTAATATCAATAAGCTACTTAAAGTAGCTTTTTCATTTTCAGCTTATTGCCATCGATACGCTAGGTAAAAAAAATTGTTTACCAAACACACTAATATTATTTGACTAGTCAAACAAGCTAGCTAGTATCCATCAAATTTATCCAAGCAACTTCAGCTTCAAAGCAGCCAATTCCTTGTCTTGCTGTTTTCTGAGATGGCGTTGTGCAGTTGCATTCAAAATCTTAGCCAAAAAGTTGAATATCATGATGCATACAACAGCATTCCATGCAGAAGCAAGGGAGTAGTACTCCCAATGCCTCCCCTGTCAATATAATGCAAAACAAACTAATTAAGAATATGCATATATGCATGATATGATAATGGATAATATAATTAGCTAGACATATATATATAAGCAACCTTAACATTATTTGAAGACGCATGAAGTTTGGTTGTCATGTAACGGTCCTTCATGGAATGAAGCTTGGCTACGAGTTTTGATAGGATGGAATCAACTCCAGGTATAGAGCTACGGACCCACATCAACTCATTTTCACTCCATTCCAGCAGCTGATTATTGCACACTAATATAACAAAAACTGTCTGCAAATAATCAGATCTCCAGATCAGATGATAAAACCACTGAAATGATCGAAATTTGCATAACTAACTAGTATTAGGTCTTCCATAATACTGTAATTAACAATTACTCCCTAAGAGCATCCTTATTAGTGGAGATATTTCGCGGTTATTGAAGAGTTTTTGTAAGTGTGGTTAGGAAATAAAAAGTGGGATGGGAGGAAAAAAAATAAACAAATTTGATTTAAAAAAAAATTAAAAAATAGCATTGTCAGGTGCACCCTGGGCGCATAAAGTGGCAGCCACGCGTGCCTGTCACTTGTGTTGTTAATTATAGTGGGTCCCACTATTCTGCATTATTTCTTCATTTGCAGGAGTAACTTTTTCTTTCTCTCTCCCTCACCTCACTCCTCCATGTGGCATTGATGCCTGACATTATCCCCTCAATATTCATCAATGTAGATGCTCTAATTAAGTTGCTAATACCTTCTCACATTTACTTTTTGCACGGTTTTTAATGTAACTAAACAAATTTACTAACTTTCTAATTTTGCCTTTCAAAAGTATGATGGATCTCAGTGTTGCACTATGCATACTTCTCCATGGGTCACCGCATGCTTTAACCACAGAGTTCTATGACTGGTTGTCATATCCTACTTAAAACCAATTGGTGATAAGTAGGTGGACATTAATTATTTAACCACACCCCTCCATGGTAAGCCACAACGTCACGTCTCGAATCAAGCAGAAACTGAACTCGGTCAACCCGGCCGACGCCCAACAAAGTATGTGTCATTTGTACAATGTACAATTGTACTTACCTCATTAATTGTCTAGAAATTTGAAAAAGTGGAATAAGTTAAGAAATGTGGAATAATAGTTATGTTCAATTTTGAAAAGATGACACTATTTTGGGACAAATTAAAAAGGAAAGTAAGACAAATAAAATGGGACGGAAAGAGTATTTAAATGTAATAAGGAAAAGAAATTGAAGCAGAAACTCATACTTTACCTGCATATAAGTTTTAATGATACCCTTTCCAACCAAAGTAGCAATAAAGAACTTCCAGAAAGGAATGCCAAATTGTCCACACATTACACCAGCCATGTCAAATAGCGGATTAGGCACCTAATAAATTAATCAACACCAAAAATAATAATAAGCTTAATTAAGTCACGAAGTAGCTTAGCTTGAAGATAACTACAAACAATTAACACCACCAGTCCACCACATTCTTAATTAACCCACCTACACTAATATATGAAATACAGATATGAAAAAAAACCCAAGTCAGGAAAAATGAAATGAAAATCTTCCTCAGCTCAGCTCCTTGGATATCCTCTCTCTTTTCTCATTCAGATTTTACAAATGGAAAAAATTGCATTTTTAGTGTGATGAGGCTAAGGATTTTGGGATCAAATCAATAAGTGAAATGGGCCAAGAAAAAGGGAATTTGGCCAGTAAAACCTAGAAGATGAGGCCAAGATGCATGAAAATTTTTTGGTTCACATAGCTGTGGACTATATATAAAAATTACATATTTTTTGAAATCAGTAAAAAAAATATTTTTAATATAATAAAAATATATTATTTGTGTACTGAAGGTACATTATACAATATAATAAATTTTGAGTATTTAAATAATGTACTTTATTTGTATATAAGATAAATTTTTAATATATTAAAAATACATTATTTGTATATTGAATGTACATCATGTAATAATATACAAAATAATTTACTTTCAATATTTAAATAATATACTTTATATATACAAATAAATAAATAATATACTTTTTATTTGTAGTCTGATCCATGCAATAACGACTTCCCAAGATGCATGGGAATCTTAAGGAGTATTCCTAATATGTCGTCTAAGATAAGAAGGGTGTAGAAGGAATATGAATTAGATTCTTGTCTGGAATCTTGCATGTACTTACCTTAGCTTGTCCGAATAGGACAAAACTTGCATAAATCTATTCCTATAAATAGAACTCGATCTTGTTCTATCAGTCATATTATTTCTCCCATATAGCTATAATATCTTCCTACAAGTTGTGCATAATAATTTGCTATTCAACCCCTATAATTGGAAATCCGAGCTTCATCATAGTCTAAGTTATAGGGAACTTTACAAATTGGTCCCTTGATAATTAGCACAAGCCAATGTTTACCTTAAATTAGTGATTTTGGTGAATCTGCTTATCGAGCCTTACTTTAATTTCAATCTATTGCATGTAAAAATATATCCTCTTTCATCATCTCATGGCCACTCTCTCTAGTATCCTCTTGTTGGGCGGAGACCAATAAAGGCCAAGTCTAGCACTGAATGACTGAAAATTGTTGAGTGGTGGCCAGTAAAAGGTCAAGTTTAACACCTGACATTTCGAAAATTTATGATGGTATAAGGAAATAATTACGCTTTCGCTACTAGCTATAACTTTTGACATGAGTGGTAAGTGTTTGATTTTAATAAGTGATGTCCGAGCCATGTCACAAGTTCGAGTCCAATAACATTTAAGATTGGTTGGAGGGGGATTGTTGGGCGGAGGCCGGTAGGTCCAATAACATTTAAGATTGGTTGGTGTTAGGAAGGGGATTGTTGGGCGCTATACGGTATAAGGAAATAAAGTTGTTCCTTTACTACTAGCTATAACCCTTTTGGTGTTAGTGGAGGGATTGTTGGGCGGTAGTGGCTGGGGACAACTTTACTACTAGCTATACGGTACAAGGAAATAAAGTTGTTCCTTTACTACTAGCTATAACGCTTTTGGCGTAACAACTTTACTACTAGCTATACAGTATAAGGAAATAAAGTTGTTCCTTTACTACTAGCTATAACGCTTTTGGCCTAAGTGGTAAGCGCGGATACTAACCTCTCTAATCAACACGTACCATGAACAAAGATGAAAATAAAAATATATAGAGTTGAGAATCACTAACTGTAGCCAGGATTAGGATTGTGAGCAGGTTCATATTTTGTGCATGTGAAAGAAACCAGTGCTTGATTTTGTTTATACGAGTAACTACAAATCCAGCATCTTCTTCAGTGGAGGACATTTCCAAATCTTCAACTTCAATGCCTGAATTGCTTGCTGCAAAAGATAAGTGATGAAAGAAAGTCTAAGTAGTTTTGATATAATAATCCATTTGTACTGTGTACATAGTTACATACTAACCTGCTCTTGAAACAAAATATGAAGGAATCTCTCCCAGGGTTGTCCCAATTCCCCGCAAAATGGATTCTAATTGCACCTGCTGTAATATACTGGTGAGTGGAACCGAATGATAATATAATGGAGGCCCAAACTCTGAACAATTCTTGCTCATCCATGAAGGGTTTTTGTTAAACTGCATTGTATCATATGGAGCAGTTTTTAAGTCGACTCGCCCACACTTCATTGCTTTTATAGTGAACATTGCAATGTGAGGACCTAAATACAGAACAAATGTGTGCAAACCTGACCCTGCACACCAGCCCAAAATCATATCAGAGAGAGAATTGAAGCATACCAAGCCAGTAGGAGATTCCCCAAAGCCACCAATTGTTGGACTTGATCTTTACTAGCCTCTGTCCAACAATTCCCCTCTCAGCACCTATCCGTTTTAACTGCACTTTACCGGCTCCCGCCAAAAACTACTTCTTAGGATAAGGGCTTATAATTACGCCAAAAGTTATAAGCACAATTTTATTTCTTTATATACTGAGAGGCAGAGTGCTGGACTTGGCCCTTCATCGGCCTCCGTCCAACAATTCCTTAACCACCAATTGTTGGGCTTGGGCCCTACTTGATACGATCAAGCGCTTACCACTACGCCAAAAACTATAGTTTAGAAGGTGCAATTTTATTTCTTTATATACGAAGAGGAAGGGTGGTGGACTTGGCCCTTCATCGGCCTCCGCCTAACAATTCCCTAACCGCCAATTGTTGGACTTGACCCCTACTTGATAGGATCAAGCGTTTACTACTACGCTAAAAGCTATAGCTCAGAAGGCATAACTTTATTTCTTTATATATCAAGAGGCAGGGTGCTAGACTTGGCCTTTCAACGATCTCTGCCTAACAATCCCCTAATCATCAATTGAGGACTTAACCCTTTACCGGCCTCGGCCCAACAACAATCCATCTCCGATCCCCAAAATGAAGCAAGAAATTAAAGAAAAGGAAACTATATATTTAGCCTTACCAAATCCAATAGATGATGCAACACCAAGGGCCACCCACCATACTCCAAATTGAGCATACCCAAACACTTGTGCTAAATAATGCTGCATAAGTGTAAGCCTGCATACAGCAAACACAGCTATTCCACTAAAAAGTGTAAGCCATACAGCATGAGCATGTGACAAAACATATGTGAACCACTGCCTCAGGTACTGTAGTACAGCCAAAATGAAAAACTTCACTGTTTTCCAGGGCTGTGTCACAACACTCAAGTTTTGCAATTCCTGTTGATGCTTTGATTCGAGACCTGCAAACAACAAACATCAATTATATCTATATCGATTAAAGACAAGTTTGGAGAAATAATTGATGTACCATTCTTCATTATAGTCCAATTATGACCATGTTTGATAAATAATCAGCCTATCAACCAATTTTGGCTTATTTGACCACTATTAGTTGTTTGGTTAATAAGCTTTTTGTAACTCTAAAATACTAAAATTCAAAAGGCTACTCAAAGCAGCCTTTTCAATTAGCTTTTTGAGAAAAAAAATTATACCAAACAGCTATCAGCTAACAGCTAATCTATCAAACAACTTTTTACAATCAGCTAATGTTATTAACAAATCATACTTTCTAACCCAAACAGCCAACCCAATCAGCCAACAGCCATTTACCAAACTAAGTTTCCACAAATAATTCACCTTCACCCAACAATCAAACATCCAAAAATGTGGTTACCCTGTAACATCTAATATTTGCATTGCAATAGAAACAACAAATTAAAGATACCAAAGAGAAGAAACATGCTTGCAATTAACAAATTATTTGAAGAAACAGCGTTTTCCTTGGAAGCCATTTGTTTTCCTTTTCTTCTCTACGTGCTCTCCGCTGTCATCTCATTGTGCCTCTCTTGGTGCGGAGTATACGATGAGTCTAGGACTGGGGGAAGTGGGATTACAGAGAGCGATGAAATTGATGAATGAAAGAAGCGCTTTTCCTAAGCGATTTAAGCTTTGAGTTAGGTGTCATGGAAAGGAAACAATATTTAAAATATTGATTGATGAATGGAGTTGTTAGTACCATCTCTAACGCAGTAACACGCCACCTGAAAGAGTGAAGAAATTGGAAAAATGGTGTTTTTGAGTAAAATTCTAGTTACTTTTAGTAAGAGTAAATTAGATTGAAGCAGGCAGAGTTACATTGCAAGATAAGGGATTAAAAAGATGAAAATGTATTTGATTGTAAAAGTAGTCGCCGAGTGGATAGAGTAATCTAACCGGAGAGCAATGTGTGAAAAGTTGTTCTCCTAATATGTGAGTGGATGCTATTTATACTAAGAGCATCCACACCAATTGTTTTTTGTCGGGTCCAATATGAGGTGGAGGATAGAGAAGAAAGAAAGAGAATGTATTTTAAATTCCTGTAAGATAATGGTTTTTTGTGGGCCTCAGGAGAGAAAAGACGGAGGAACTTTTTCTTATTTTTTACAATTTTTGTGGGCCCCCGCGCACATACAACGCTCAGTTGGGTGCGTGCACTACTGGCACATTAGGCACTATCTTTATTTATTTATTTATTTTTACGTTAGAGAACAACTTTTTCTTTTCTTCTTCTTCTTTTCTCTCTCTCTCTCTCCCCCCCTCCTACTTGCTTCTTAAATATTGTGCAAAAAAATAACTGGTATGGATGCTCTATGGTTATTTGTAACACGAGGGTCTAAGGTGGCGTGCTCCGATTGGAAGAGATAAGTAGTATATATATAGGCATCATGGCAAGCTATCCTATCAACTAGGTAGACAGGTTAGCGTATTGAGCCTAGTTCATGGTATAGTACGTAAGTGACCGTAACCACAGGTTAATCCTCCTGACCACCTCTAGTCGGTCTCGTAGTTCGATGTAGTTGATCTTTTGGGCATAATATTTGAGTTATTGGATTGCACTATAACCCTATTAGAAATCTCCCACTTGTTGTACTATAACTACGGTCAATGATATAATAGGGTTATAGGGCATCCCTACGTGGTCGATTTACTCCCCAACCTAGAGGGTCTTTCTAGATGTGACCAAGTGTACTTCCTGATATAATGGTTTAAATGTGTTGATGCTAGCAATTTAATGCCAAATAATATAATTAAACTAACATATCGACAATGCTAGTTCAAGTCCATCTCATAGAGAGTTTTGAGATAACTACTACTTCTCTTGAAATAATGGTATGGTTACATCCAATTTGATTTCTGAAGGGTATTGCATGGCTGCAAACAATTTCTCCACCTCTTTGATCCATCTAATCGCTACTAAAGGATTTGGTCCACCATCAAAAGTCGGCGGGTTTACATGTCTAAACCTTTCAAAATAAGAAGCTTGATTATTAGTTGTTTGTTGTTGAAAAATGTTAGCTAATATTTGAATAGTGCCCGCAACGTCTACTTGTGGAGTTGTTTGAGGCGCAGCTTGAGGGGTAACTTGAGGTAAAGGAATACCCAAAGGTGGAACTTCATCAACTGGTACATCTCGAGTACCTTGAACCAGCCTATTAACTCGACGACCTCTTGATTGCCTTGCTTGCCCTCCTCTTCCTCCCACCTAAGGATCCTCTACGACCTCTATCCATGGATTGCCTAACTTGTTGAAAGAACAAACAATCAAATATGACAAAACCAATACTAATAAAAACTATTCAGTACATCAAATACCTAAGGTTTACAAATGACCCCATCACGTTCCAGATTAGAACACAAATTTCTTTACAAGCTTAAATTTTTTTCATTTATTTTTATTAGGAATCAATCTATACTTAAGTAGACAATCAAATTCAAACCTAGCTCTGATACCAAATCTGTCATGCCCCGAAAACATAGCGTAACCCGACCATATTACTACGACAATTATAATCGTTATAATAAAAAGCCTGCTAAATAAATATATCATCTACAAAATAAACCAAAATACTACTTTGTCTTAAAGTTCTTTCTCTCAACGATAACTTAATTAGAAGTAATAAATACACAGTTAAGCATTGAAACGTAGTCTATATTTACGACATGGAGTCTAAGATCATACTATAATCACTAATATTTCACAAAAAGACCAAAAGGAGGTCTACCACTATCCCAAAACACTAGGCTAATATCCTAGAGTCTGACTTCACCTTCAACCCCAAAATGTGACTTTCCTTTTCTTAACCTTGATCAACAAACTAATTTGAAAACATGAAACGCGCGAGTGAGCTCAATAAATTAGTACATCCGTTAGCACTTCTCTACCAAATTAAATATAGAGACAATATGATTTAACTATGAGTGGTCAGTGTACTGGACAATATGATTTTGTAAATTTGTAATTAAATTTTTGTATTAAGTTTTAACTTTAAGTTGTAAGTTGTATATTTTATATAAGTTGTCAGTAACTAAGTATTAAGTTTTAAAAAAAATTCTCTCCCTAGTCTATCTAGGGTTCCGCATCCCCTCCTAGGGTTTTCCCATGTCTCTGGTGTTTCTTTATTCTTTCTTCAGTCATTTTTTACGATTTTCGCTACGTTCTTCCTAAACGGCGTCAGGTTTTCTTTTGCATGGCGACATTAGCGGACGCAGGAGGTGTTGCTCGGTTGACGGAGAGGTGGGCTATCATGGTGTTGGAGGAAGAGGCCGAGGGTTTCAAACTGGTTGGGGAAGGCGTGGACGAGACTGTTGCAGATGGCGAGTCGACGTTGGTAGTTGTTGGCCGCTTCTTGACCAACAAGTTAGTCAAGGTGGAATACATGCGGCAGGTCATGGCGTTCGTTTGGCGTTCGGTGAAGGGATCTCAGGTCTCAGAGGTTCATCCAAATCTGTTTACGTTCGTGTTCTATCATGAATCCGACATGAAGTACGCTGAGCGTCTCCAGGTCAAGCTTGGTTTTGAATGACTATTTTTTGTTAATAGTGTTGGTTTGAGTGGGGGCCTGACTTTGTTATGGATGAAGAATTACATGGCTAGGTTGTTGAGTTATTCGAATAATCATGTTGATGTGGAGGTTAGTGTTGCAAGCTCAGCAAGTTGGCGTATGACGTGTTAATACGGCTTCCCTAAGCGAAGAAGGAGGAGGGATTCTTAGAATTTGTTGAGATCCCTGGCTGGTCAGTCTTCGCTTCCGTGGGTGGTGGTAGGAGATTTCAACGATCTTGTATACCGGTCAAAAAAGCGTAGAGGGTACCCCCACCCTAATGGTCTTTTTCACGGCTTTGGGGAGGCTATGGATGATTTTGGTTTGATTCAGCTACCTTTAAGGGGTTATCAGTTTACCTGGGAAGGGGTAAGGACACAGGGAACTGGTTAGAAGAGAAATTGGATAAAGTCATTGCCAATGACAGTTGGTGTGGCCTGAGGGAGGGTGTTTTTGTTGAAAATATTTTGACACGTATCTCGGATCATTCGGCCTTGTTCTTGTGCATTGATGATACTCACAAGCATGGGGGTGGCACTCGTGTGGGGTTTAGGTTTGAGATGGCTTAACTGCTCAACGAGGGATGTAGGGAGGTGGTGGAGAGTGCTTGGCATGATGGTAGAGGTGGTGGACTCATGAGTTGTTTGTATATGTGTGGTGAAAGACTAAAGAGGTGGGGTGGGGACCATTTTCATAAGTTTGGGCAGCATATCAGGCATCTCCGCGAGTATTAATTATCTCTACGAGGGCGTAGGGATCTAAGTTCTTTGTCTAAATTCCAGCGTGTTGAGGAGCAATTGGCTCGCCTTGAGGCTCAAGATGACATCTTTTGGCGGCACCATGCCAAACAACATTGGTTGAAGGGTGCGGATGCGAATACCTGGTTTTACCACAGGTATGCCTCTGCTCATAAGAAGAAGAATACTCTCTCAAAACCTAAAAATGATGAGGGAAGTTGGGTTGACGGTGAGTCAATGAATTCTGTTGTGCTAGCTTATTTTGAAAATATTTTTCATTCTAATAGTTCGACCCTTGTAGATTCATTTTTTGCCTCTATTGTTCCTAGAGTTTCTCGGGGGGATAATGAGTCTTTATTACTCCCTTTTGAGTATGATGAAGTTAGGGCATGCCTGTTTTCTATGTTTCCTAATAAGGCTCCTAGTCTCGATGGGATGAACCCTGGGTTTTATTAGCATTATTGGGATGTGGTGGGGGTGATGTGTCTGCTTTCGTGGTTAATTGCTTGAATTCGTGCTCTTTCCCTAGTGGTTTGAGTGACACTGATGTGGTGTTTATTCCTAAGAAGACTGTTCCAGAGTCTGTTTCTGATCTTAAACTTATTGCTCTGTGCAACGTAGTGTATAAAACCATGGCAAAAGTGTTAGTTAACCGAATGAAGCATTTGTTGGGAGATCTAATCTCTGAGTCCTAGAGTATGTTCATTCCGGGTAGGCTTATCACTGATAATATTTTATGTGCTGCAGAGGTAGGGCACTATCTTAATAGGAAGCATTCTGGTCTGGCTGGTTGGGGTGCACTAAAACTTGACATGGCAAAAGCCTATGATAGAATGGAGTGGTCTTTCTTGCTTAAGATGTTGCATGCTCTAGGCTTTGCAAAGAGGTGAGTAGATCTGACCATGCTCTGTGTCACTTCGGTTTCCTATAGCTTCTTGATTAATGGAGTTAGGTGAGGGCAAGTTGTCCCCTCCTGTGGTTTGAGACAAGGTGATCCCTTGTCCCCGTACTTGTTCATTATCTGCGCCGAGGAACTCTCTTTGTTGCTCCAAAAGGCTTAGGCGGAGGGTTCTATCCATGGGTGTAGGGTTGCAAGGGGTGCACCCTCTATCTCACATCTATTCTTTGCAGATGACAGCTTGATGTTCTTTAAAGCAAATGCTCAAGAAGCTGGGGTGATTAAAGAATGCTTGAATGTGTATGAGGCTATGTTCGGGCAAGCTGTGAATTACCATAAATCTAGTGTTTGTTTCAGTAGGAACACTATGAAAGAGCATAGGGACGAGGTGGCTTAGGCTCTTGGCGTGTCTCAGGCTCCCAATTTTGGGAAGTACCTAGGTCTACCTGCTTTTGTAGGGAGAAATAGAAGGGCAGCTTTCTTGTATATAGAGGATTGGTTCATGGAATAAGAAGCTACTCTCTCAAGTAGGGAATGAAGTCTTGTTAAAGAGTGTGCCTCAGGCTATGCCCACCTTTTCAATGAGTATTTTCTTGTTACCGGAGGCAGTGTGTAGGTCAATTGAGAGAACTATGAATAGGGTTTGGTGGGATTCTGGTAATGGCAGAAAAATCCACTGGAGGGCCTGGGACCGGTTATGTGTGCCCAGGAAGTATGGATGCTTGGGATTCAAGGACCTTCGAGATTTCAATATGGCGCTTCTAGGGGAGTAGGCTTGGCGGTTTTTAACGAGACCTCAGTCCTTGGTTGCAAGAATTTATAAGGCACGATATTTTCCAAAAACATCTTTTGTTGATGCTACTATAGGTAGTTGCCCAAGTTTCTATTGGAGAAGTATTATGGCAGCTCATGGCCTGGTTTGTGATGGGGTGAGGCATAAGATTGGGAATGGTAAAACTACATTGATCTGGGGGCATCCTTGGCTACCTGATGAACCAAGCCATATGATTCAGAATCTAATGCCTGCCCATTTGAGTGGCTCTTTGGTTTCAGGCTTAATTGATGAGCAAACTAACTCCTGGGATCTATCTATCTTATCTGACATCTTCCTCCTTGTTGATGTATTGCGCATTTCCAGGTTACCCGTCTCACCTAGTTACGAGGACTCCTGATTTTGACATGGAGACCCTAGGGGCTGCTATTCTGTTAGAAGCAGTTATAGGCGCATTATAGGGGAATTTTATTACTCTTCAACTGGCTTTGATCATTGGAATACCCTTTCGAAAATTAAAGTTCCCCCTAAGTGGAAAACCTTTTTTGGAGAGCCCTCAATGATATCCTCCCTGTAACCACAAATTTGCTTTTAAAGAGGGTAGAGGTGGATCCTACATGCCCAATGTGTGGGCCTAGATCATGAGAGTGTTATGCATGCACTTGTGTTGTGTGACTTTTCATCCAAAGTTTGGCATGAGTCTTCTTTGCCTATTTTTAGCATGACGGGTCATTCATTTGCATTGTGGTTTTCGAATTTGATGATGGGAATGTCTAAGGATAATCTTAGTTTAACTGTGGTAGTGCTTTACAATTTGTGGCGTGCAAGGAACTTAATAGTGTGGGAAGCCAGTCTCCCTTTTTCGAAGGTTGTAGTTGCGCAAGCGGTGACATCGATGCATTCATGGCACTGTATTCATCAACGTGGCAGTCCAAAAGTGCCTTCTGCCCTCACTGCTGGGTCGGCGATAGTCCAGGGAAACCCCGCGCACACTTCTTCCGCGCTGCCTCAATGCTTTTTCGACGCTGGGCATCTTCCAAACTCCCAGGAGTCAACTTTTGCAGCTGTGTTGCTAGAGTCGGGCGGACGTTTTATCGCAGCTTGTGTGGGTCGTCTTCCAGTCTGTTTCTCGCCATTCATGGCGGAGTCTATGGCTTGCAAGGAGGTAATGGCTAAGATAGAAGGGAGTTCTTGACGTCCAAGTCTTCACGTATTGTGCTCAGCTACGTGGTGCCTTGTCTACGGAACGGTCTACATTTCTCTCACATGTGGGCTTCGCTGTTGATGCTTGCAGGGTCTCTTTGGCTTCTTTTACTAGCTGTTACATTTCTTTGATTCCTAGGTCAGGTAATACTATTGCTCATCATACACTTGCTTCTGCAGCTTTCACGCTCGCAAACACTATGTTCTGGGATTCTATCCCTCTTGACTCTATTTCTGCACTTTTGCACTAATCTATGAGGTTGTTTGGTTTTCAAAAAATAAAAAATAAAAAAATAAGTTTTAAGTTGTAATTTGTAAGTTGTAACTTTTAAGTTGTATACTACTTAAGTAAACAGTTTAAATTGTACCATATTTAGTACTTTACTTTTGAGGTTTTTCTGTTTTTTTTTTTTTTAAATTACAATATGATCTAACTTGCAATCCGATTAAATCTTATCGTAATCCAAACATATAAAAAAAATCGACGAATTGAGCTATTCTAAATAAACGGATATGGGATAATTTATGTTATCCGAAATCCGAACAAGTGAGCGGTTCTCATATCTGAACCACCCGAACTCATCCGATGCTCAGGCCGAATATGTTGCCATGCACCAGCATACCTGCTCCAAATTCGATCGGACTCAAATCAAAGTTCTAGTGGCTGGCACTTTTTAAAATGTAAAGCATGCAAGGGTTGAGAATTTTGTGTGGAACATCATCATTGATCTCATTCATCTCTTTTTGCCACATTGTACGTAACAAGCAAAATGTATGTGTACATGTATTCACATGAGAAGGACGTGTCACCATTAAGAGATCTTATGCATCCATAAAGATTTAACCAAGATTATCTGTCCAGTTTCACTATCCGAGCTCCCCGAGCTACATGATCGAAATGGCAAAGCTTGTTTAAAGTCCAATTTCACTTTTCGAGCTACCAGAACTTCATCAATATCATGATATATATTGTTGATCTTGCCACACTTAGTCTTTTATTTCAAATTTTATCAAATTGGCTTTAAATTTAGAGACAATTTGATAATTTGACATTTTTAACCTTTTATTTCTACCCATAAATGCTCATAAATGACATACGAAAAGATAATACATTTTTCATCTAAAAAGTCTATCAAATTATTGTTTATGGGCATTTTTTCAATAAGAAGAAATAAAAATTGTAAAATACTAAATTATCTTTAAAATGAACTCTAATTTAGTGGAAATTGTAATAGAGTAATGTTAGTAAATTCATTGAGTTAAATGTATCAAATTAAAAGTCGAGAACTAAATGTTATACAATAGTTATGAAACTAAAAGTGAAGTTATCTCTAGATAGTATTATGATTTACTGATACCAAACTATGAAGATAAGATCAAATGTATTGTAACATGGTAGAATAAAGTTGATAGTCTAACAACACATTTCTTGAGTTACTATATATGCCCCGAGCCATAGGGATTGGTCAACATGATTGAGATAAAAGAAGTCCATGGGCTGGTTTAAAAGTTAAGTTTGATTTTTTATTTAATTGATTGTTCTCCAATTGAATTATGTTGTTTGTGGGAATTATACCATTGACTTGAGTACAATGAGTTGAGTTATAGGGTAGAACGCCTGCAAAATCTATAATTGTTTGTTTATTTCAAAGAATAAAACTTAGTGAATGAAAAATCTATCACCATTCAAAAAAAATTAAAAAGAAGATTGAAATAAGAATTATGTTCAAGTATATTTTGTTTATCATTTATTTATTGTATTTTTTATTAATAAAAACTAGGAAAAGGGTACAAATAGTTCACTGAACTATTTGAGGGATATCAATTAAGGCATCGAACTCGAATAAGCTCCAAATTCATCCCTGAACGTGAAAAAAAAATAGCATTTTTAGCAGGCTAACAACAAGTTTGTGCTGATTAGGATACTATGTGTATTTTTTATTTTCTACTTGTTATTATTTTTATTATCCTACTAAGCATTTGACTAAAAAAGAAAAAAAAAACTAAGCAATATAAAAAAATAAAAAATAAAAAATAAAAATAAAAAACTAAGCAAAAAAAAATCCTACTAAGCAATTAGCATTCCCCTATTGAGGTTCCATCATGTGATTGGTTGTTAAACTTATTTATATGTTAGTGGTGGATAGGTCAAATGTTTTTTTTGTTTGTTTTTAGGGTCAAATGCTTAGTAGGATAATGATAAAAAAAAAAAAATGACACATGGCATACTAATCAACACAAACTTGTTGTTAACCTGCTAAAAATGCTAATTACTCTTTTTTTCAAGTTCAGTGATGAGTTTGGAGGTTATTCGAGTTTGATAGCTTAATTGCTATCTCCCAAATAGTTCAGTGGCATATTTGTACCTTTTCCCCTAAAAACTATTTCAAAGAAGTTCTCCAAATGCAAAATTAAAAAACATGGGTGCCCATGTTTTGGAGCAATAAGATTATATCTAATCTAAAAACATAATAAGTGTGAATGAAGGTTATACCCTTCAATTCATTTATGTCCGTTTTTTCCGTTAAGACTTTTTGTACATTATGCTATAAAAGTTGTACTTTACAACATATTAGACAAGCATACCCCTTCCGTTATAACTTCCGTTATCTTTTTCACTATTGTTACCATGCACATGCATCCACTATATAGTTTCTTATTTTCTTCAATAATAATAATATATACATATTATTTTCAAAAAAAATAATATATACATATTATATATTGAAGTTATATGTTAGTTATTTTCTAAAAATGGTACATGTGATGTCAAATCATATTTAAATATCAAAAATCTAAATAAAATTAAAATTTTAATATAAAATATTAATACTTGGCACCTTTTTTTGTGCATCGCGCATAAGAAAAATTAGTATACATATAAATTAGGGGAGCAATTAAGATGATCTAATCCTAAATACGGAAAATTCAAAACTTACTCGTCAATCGCGATCCATTATTCCTTTGTTGCTGGATCCATGCCACAAGACTCTGTCATTAGGGATGTAAACAAATCAAATATTTTCAATTCGATTCGTGATTTGAATTCGAATTCGAATATGAATCAAAATATATTTGATTCGAATATATATATATATATATATATATATATATATATATATAAACATTAAAAATTAGTATATGAATAGAATATTAGTATTATAATAGTATATTAATAGAAAATTTTATGCTATTTAAATTTAAATTTTTATTAAATTTTATCTTAATTTATTGAAGAACTTGTAAAACAAAATTAAGTTAGACATTTTGAATTCGAATATTCGAATCGAATTGAATATATTCGAATAATGTAGCCGAATCGAATACGAATAAAATTTTATATTCGAATATTTATCAAATACGAATGCGAATAGTTTTCAAATTAAAATAGTCAAATTCAAATCAAATAGTAAGATATTTGACTCGATTCGATTCGTTTACACCCTTATCTACCACTGTGACTTTCTTAGTAGTTTGGGTTTGATTATCTTGGCCATGACATGAAATGTCTTTTTCAAAACCTAGCATTAAGGGCGTTAGGACGATATACGAGAGGAATAGAGAAAAATATAATGACTCACCAAAAGTTAGAACAACCCCTCCCCCCGAAGAGTTAATGTCTCCATTAGCTAAACCCTTCTTACCCTGCCTTTGGATTTGTATTTTGTTCGAACAATCGAACACAATCAATGGACATATATATATATGTTGCAATGTCTCCAATGGCATGCTCTTACTTAGTTTTTCCCTTAATAAGTCATCACATTTGGTGTTTTTTTATCCCTAGTTTCTATGGGGAACAAATGAGTTGAATATATCAAACAAAGACGAGCAATATAAGTCTTTCTCCGGCCTAGGAAAAGCCAATTCAAACTATATTAACAATTTTATAAAATACAAAAGGAAAATTTAAAAATTATAATAAAAAAAAGTTTGTTAAAGAAAATAAGTCAAAAAGTAATTGGCGACCGGCAACGTCTCGGTCATCACCGGTCGTCGAAAATGGTGGCCAGAGGTTGGAAATCGTTGCCGGAAATCTTAAAAATGGATTAATTGCTCATTTTTTCATTTTTAATGACTTAATTGCTTTGTTTTTCTTAGTTCAGTGACTTATTTGAGGGTTATTTGAGTTTAATGGCCTAATTGCTTGTTCCTAAATAGTGCAGTGGTTTATTTGTAGTTTATTGCTAAAAATTATATATATATATATATATATATATAGGGGTTGGATCCTATGAGATCACCCAATTAGATGAGATCATGAGATCACATCTCAACCATCTATAAAATTAGAATGAATGGTTAGGATTAATATTGAAATATAAGTTATATTAGGACAAAATTAATTGAAATGGATACAATTGTAATTTGATTATGACCTTTTATAATTGAAATAAATGAAATGTAATAATTTCCATATACTAAGGAATCCTAATCATGGTAACACATAATATATTATTATAATTTTTTGTGTGATTTTAACAAAAAAAAAAGCATGAGGTAAAGGAGAAGAAAATATATCAAAATCCAAAGTTTTGATAATGACAAATAGCATTGTCGACAAGTATTTTCTGAAGTTTTAATCTTTCTTTGTTGCGTAGGTGTGTGCGTTAATGGCATTAGGCGTGTGCATAAACCTATGCTTGTATATTGGAACTATTATGCTTTTTACTAGGGTAGTGCATCCAAATTTCTACAAAAGGAAATACAATGGGTTTCGCATGTTGTGTATTGCAACATTTTTTTCCTTTTATTGTTGATATTCATAGGTGTGTGCAGTAAAGGGTTTGGAATGTTTTGATTAGATCGATTATTTTATTTTCTTAGGATTTTCATAGGTGTATGCGATAGTGATAACTGGTGTGTGCAAAAAACTAAGCAATGTATGCGTGTGTGATGTTGGCCGTGTGCAAAAGATTTAATTTATAATTGTTAGCGGTCATGGAGTTAGGCGTGTTTTTATTTATTTTTGGTTAGAAATTGGGGAGTTCATGAAGTTAGTGTGTGCAAACCTCCCCTTTATTTTTTGGTAGCAGTGTGCATTTTACATTGAAAGTGCGTGCAAAATTAGTGATAAGGCAATTAAGGAATTGGGTTGTTTTGTTTGTCAATTAATTTTGAAAATTATGGGGTACGCATATGTGTGGTTTTGTGAATTGCGGTTGGGTGTAAAAAGGGAGTATTTTAATTTTTAAGCAGATACGTAGGTGTGTGCATTAATAGCGTTAGTCGGGTGCATAAACCCATGCTTGTTTATTGGTACTAGTATGCTTTTTTTTTTTTTTACTTTGGAAGTGCATCTAAATTTCTATGAAAGCAAAAACTAGGGTCTCACAGGTTTTTTGTATTGTAGCATTTTTTTTCCTTTTTGTTGATATTCGTTGGTTTATGTAGTAAATGGTTTGGATCGTTTTGATTAGAGTGATTATTTTATATTGTTAGGATATTCGTAGGTGTGTGCGATTGAGATGACGACTGTGTGCACAAATCTGAGCATTGTGTGCGTGTGTGACATTAGGCGTGATTAAAAGACTTAATTTATAATTTTTAGCGATCATGGAGTTAGGTGTGTTTTTTTGTCGCGTTCATGGAGTAACCGTGTGCAAGATTGCCTTTTGTTTGTCGGTAGCAGTGTGCATTCTTCATAGGAAGTGCATGCAAAAATAGTGATAAGGCAATTAAGGGTTTGTAAAGTTTTTTTTTTTTTTTTTGTTTGCCAATGGAATTTTGAATATTATGGGGTACATATGTGTGTGCTCCTAAGAATTCTGATGGGTGCAAAAGACTGTCATAATGTATGCCTAGGCGGTTATTTTAAATTGTGAGGAGATACGAAGGTGTGTGCATATGTGATTCCGAGTGTGTGCAGAAACCTGAAATTTGGGTGTATTTTTTTTAGAATTTCATGAAAGTGCGGTGTTTGCATTATTCTACCCGTTTAATTATTAACAGATCCCATACTACATGCGTGTGCATACACTAGTGAAGCTGTGTGCGTTTCACTGAACGTAAACAGATTAGTTTCAACAGAAACTGAAGTTAATAATAAAATAAAGTGTGATAATGTGGCTACATGGATGCATAGTACTGACCATTATTCTACCCGTTTATTTGTTAACATAGCTCCTACTACATGAGTGTGGGTACGGTAATGAAGCTGTGTGCATTTTGCTAAACATAACCGGGATACAAAGTTTGATTTATTCTTGTGCGGGTGCATATGACGTTTCTTATAATAGGAACTAAGATAATAAATAAATTAAGAAAATGGACAATAACCACCCTACTAACCAACATTCAATATGCAGAAACTAGTGGAAGTGAGTGCATGTGTGGTCATCGGAGTGTGCATTTTAATAAACGAGCAATTTAATTCACGTGTGAGCAGAACGTATACCACAAATAAAGCTAATGAAATGTAAGGTGTGTAATCACGGTGCATTTGCAATGTCGGTGGTAGATGTGTGTTATTCTGAACAAGACTACTAGTACAAAGATGGGGAGATAAATTATTACCGAATTTAATAAATGAGTAACCTTGTATTCAGAAGTCAATATTTGTTACTAATATGTAAGTGTGTGCGTTATAGGTAGACGGTGAGTGCATTCAACTGAAGAAACGGTGTAATTACAACGCATGTGCGACATCAGTGGTAGATGTGTGCTTTACTTTGAACACAAACACGAGTAATAAAAATTGGGAGCCATTTCACACGTACGGACACAAGGAGGCAAGACAACCGGAGGAGATACAAAATCATCAAAAGACGGACTATCTACCATCACATTTTGATTAACTTCAACATTGTTCCCTGTAAATTAACGCGCATTAAGATAAAACACACCATGAACCATCCAAGAACAAAAACAATAATAAATCAAATCACATACATACTGAACGCACATACTTTTTTTTTTTTGAAAACCTGAACGCACACACTTAATTACTCATTTTCTGCCACTATATGAAATTAATCCAAACAACAGAAAAAGTAACAACAGAAAAAGTAGATAATAAAACAACAAATGCATTATATTCAGGCGATTCTGTTAATTATTATGTGATGCGTAGGTGCGTGCGCTTATGTTAACAAAGCAATCTTCTTAATTAGCTTGAATTGTTAACACTCATCATCATCAACTCCAACAATATGTTTGCTGTCTGCATATATATGCATCAAAAACACACACAC
>CM008342.1:27771057-27786289 GCA_002525835.2 Ipomoea batatas | reverse complement strand
CACCCAATGGTGCCTAAGATGTAGTGTCGCAAGCCCTATGGCGCAGTTTGTCGCTCCAATGGCACTGACAGATACACCCAACGATGTTGTGGCCAGCTTCACTATTTACTTCCCAATGTTACTCAACGCCTAATGGAGTGGACAACAACATGAAAGGTATTTCTCTGATGATTTAGGTCTTAAAGGGATAACTTCAAAGACCCAAGAGAATATTCTTCTTTAAACAGAAATAGAAGTTTCAAAGAAACATGAAAAATAATTTAGAAGAAGTTTCAAAATTTAAATAAATCGCACAAGTAGCTTTAGAACAAGAATATACATTACACAAATTTTGCCACTACTTTTCAGTATTTTAGAGACAAATATGATGCCACTATTTTTAAAGATATTAGTGACGAAGATGATGACTACAAGAAATTTAATTGTTGTTACCACTTTATTTAACACTAATGATTGTTTCAGAGTTAACTTCTTTTGTCACAAATAAATGCAACATTTGTTACCATGATTGTTGCCACAACAAAGTAATTATATGTTATTACTTTTTAGATCACTGATAACCATTTTTTAGCCAACAACATTTCTCACAAATAAGTATAATTATTGTGACTAAAGTGTTGTCCAAGCAAATGCTGGTGGAGCCATAACTCGGAGGATCACTTAAGCCGGATATTCTTCTGGCTGCAGACGTACCAAAATTATATATAATGTAAATTTATTGTGACTCCTATTGTTATCACTCAAATAATATTTAGTGCAAGTAAACCATGCCACAAAAGTCTTGAGTATTCTTGAGTAATTTTGACAACTTTTCAAAAGTTGTCACTATTACAATAGTGATGGAGGATATAGTGACAACTGGTGATGGCTTCAAAAATTAAAATTAGTGACCAAAATTGATAATTTTGGTGATAACTTGTGTTGTCACTAAATATAAAATTTATTGTAGTGACTTCTCGATTGGTGGACCAAGAAGTGAAGTAGTGCATTAAGTGTAAGTGCATTTCTCCAATGAATCACATTGATCAAGACTCCTCCAATATTTCTGCGCACGTTCTCCTACCACGCGAACTACAAGGGTAAACTCGTCATAGGGCACCGGAATAGGGCAAATCACATTGTTGTGTGTTTTATTTGTGTAATTGGTGCATTATTGGCCTTACTCTAGTGTATTTGTAGATTCATGTTGGTGCATTAATGATAGTTGAGTGTTGTGCATTTTAAAATTAGTCTCTTTGTTGTGCATATAGGAACACTTATTGTGCATATTTATGCACATAGTGGTGTATAATATGATAACTTGATGTGCTTTAAATACGGGTAGGAAACTAGAAAATATTAATTTGTGATGCATTATTATTCAGACTCTCGTGCATTTGTGTGTATATAGTTATGCATTATTGCAGTGTTCTTGTACTTTTACACAATGGGAGCTAAATCTTAAAATGAATTTGACAGTTGTGCATTTCTGAACACTTATGGTGTTCTTTATTTAAATAATGATGCATAATTTGACAATCTATTGTGCTTTAAATATTGGGTGAAAATTGCATTGTTAGGTTTACAGTTGTGCATTTCTATACTGATAGATTAAATTGCTTCTATGTATTTTTTGTGTATTGCCGTGTGTATAGAAACTGATATTAGTGTATGAAGATCATATCAAATCTGGGAAAACTAGCTCTAAGTAGCCTTGTTATTGTTGTTTGTAGAGAGAATAGAGAGGACAAAATGTCTAAGTGTGATCTATAAAGAGAGCGGAGGAGCCAAAAAGTCCTTTCCATTAAGGATTAAAGTCCTTTATATAGGGCTAATGCTTGCACCTAATACGGAATACGCGTATAAAATACGTAAGGTGGTATGTTTGGGGTATATTCCCTATCATATCCCTTAATGGTGCATTTTCATATGCTTGGTGGTGCATAATTGGATTATAATCAAGGTTGAAAAGAACGCTAGGTGCCCAATTTATTATTATTTTTTAACTTTTTTTAAAATTTAATAAAGGGAAGTGTGGCTCATTCTCACAGATCTCATATCTACGGCTCCAGCTCCATCTAACTATTCTCTCAGATTTGAAATAGTGAAATCTCAAAGCTCCATCGCCATCCATCTTAGATCTACGACGGTGGATCTCGCTGCGCCATCCATCACATGCAACCTCCAACCTCGCCATCTTAAATCTCACGTCAGCGGCGGCGGTGGTGGCGGGCAGCGACGGCTTCGCAGTAGTTCACCCGGTGGCGGTGGTGGTTACCTCAAATAGAGGCGGCGGTGACCCATCCGACGTCTCTCTCGTCGCATGCAGTACAAAGGCTTCTTCCGGCGTCAACTTCTTCTAGGCGTAGGCTGCAGTACATCACCTCTCGACCGTCCGACGACCACCTTTTCTCTCTCGTCGCTGATTTATTTTTTTCGACGAAAGGGGGGGGGTTGAGATGGGGCAGGCGGCTAGGTGGTCTAGGCGCCGCCTAGAGCCCCTAGGCATGATTTTTGCAACCTTGGTTATAATAAACTTTGATTGTCTATCAAAAAACCTTTGAATGTCTATCATGCACGTAAAACACATCATAAAATTATCAAAATACCCCAACTTAAGAATCATAGCTTAAATTTATCAAGTATAGAACAATATGGAGCCGTTGGATGCAGCTAATTAGACGATGAAGATTCGGCCACACGACGGCACCTGACGTGATTACCGCATTTGAGCGGATATATATATATATAGGGCAGAGTTCCAATGAGATAACTTGTTTAGGTAATATCGTGAGATCAGATCTTGTGTATCCCTATAATAATTTTTAACGGTTTAGATTGATTGACACACACTATGTTTGCACACATTTAATCACCGTTCGCACACACTTCAACTTGAAATCTTAATCAATCTAGACCATTAAAATATTTTTAGATCAAATCTTGTGCATCAATCTAACAAATTTTAATGGTCTAGATTGTTTGACACACCCACTCCGTTCGCACACTTAATCACCGTTCACATGCATTTAATCTCTGTTCGCACGCATTTAATTACCGTTTGCACACATTTTATCACCGTTCGCACACACTTAAACTTAGAATCTTAATCAATCTAGACCATTAAATTATTATATTGATGCACAAGATTTGATCTTACAATCTCACCTAAACAAGTCTATTCACAGGGATTACTAGAGAATATATAGTTAGTTCAGAAGCAGCTTTTAAGGTAACTTCTTGCCTCTTTTTGCTTTATTTGGATGGGGTGATATGTCATTTGAATTTACAATTTACAGGAGAGCATAATCACTCTATATTATTTGTCCAAAGCCATCTGTCTTTAATGATCGTAAGTAAGATTAAAGATCTTTATTATGTTTTCCTTCTTTTAAACTGGTGTCTAATGGTAATGTTATTCATGGTTATTTTTCTTTCATCTTTATGAGCAGCAAACCTCTTTGAAAATGATTTTTATCAACGAATCAATATTTAAAATGTTCCATTGGGAATAGTTGAACCACCATATAACTTAACTTGATTTTCCCATCTTGAAATAATTACAAGAAACCATTGTCTTCTCTTTTCCTAAAGGTTAGTTTTTGTCAAGTTCAAGTGATATATTGTGATGATTTCCCATAAGAGATAGTGAGGATATATAGGTGAAGGATGGGTTTGATAGATAAGGTGTTGGCCCTTGTATTCAAAATACTAGTTGTAGTGGCTAGGTTTTGAAATGAGTTTTTTGCCTAATTGTTACATTAAACCATGATAGTCCTTATCTGAAAACTATGTTTGTTTCCATTCACCCTTTGAATGTCATCAACTTCTAGTTTAAAGAAAAATCTTCCAAGTAACCTATCAATATGGGGAGAATATGAAATAACAATGTGCTACTAGTTTCATGTGTGCCAATACTGCATATATTATCCATTAGGAAAAAGAACTATGCTAATTTTCTTTTCAAAGAACAATTTTCATGCACGTGTTTTATCATTTTATGATAGGATTGATAGGTGTCTTCTGAGGATTGTTTTTGGAGCATTATAAGTAAAAGAATATTTATAATCACATTATTTGTCTGTGGCTTTACTACTCATTTTTGACATGCACTACTAATTTTGTTGCCTACACAAAGTTCCTTTCGATGGTATTCTTATATTTTTATGTGGTTTGCTTTAAGTTTTATTACTTAATTTTTGTTTGATCACAATTGTGGTGTTCTTGTTTCTTAGGAAATTAAAATTATGAATTTGAGCTACAAGGGGCATATCAACATTTGAAGGTATAACCAAAGTTTAGAATTTGACTCATCAAGTCAGACCTTGCCAAGACAAAGGAGTTCTAAAGTGCCAACCTCAATAGTTTTGATGAAATTGTATATATATATTCCCATGTTTAGTCTAGTCTTATTTAAGAATCATTTGTATCACATTACATCCTTGTAATTCAATATTATACTATGAAAAATAATCTTCTATTTTGAACATTTAATTGATGCTAAAATATTTTATTTTTAATTACATGAAACTATTGTATAAACTTTTTTTATACACAAGTATATGTAAATATCATCAATTATTAAAAAATTACAAATATCTCCAAATATAAAATTTTGCGATGACAACGAATATGGAAAAACGTCAGTAAATATCTTTTTATTGAAAATTGTTATTTTGTCATCAATTAATTTTTTAATGACAACATAATAATGTACATAATCGTCAATAATGTTATTTTATTGACGCATTTAACTTTTCGTCACCAATTAAATTTATTCATGACAAGCATAATTGTATGAAAAACATTAGTAAAAACACATTTGCTGACGAAATATTTTACTTCGTCGCAAATTATTACCGACTTTTTTTAATATTTCGTTACAAAAAGTATGTATTCCATGACATTATCAAGACCATGCAAAAACGTCAGTAATTGTAATATTTTGTGACGAAAAATTAACTTCGTCAGTAATACCTTTCCATACGCCGCTAACCCGACGGTCCGGGTGACGTTTTTATTTCGTCAGTAAAGACATTTGGCGACGTATTTTTATTTTTATCGACGTTTAAAAAGTGTCACTAAATGTTAACATTCTTGTAGTGAACTCTTCAAGCAAGTCTAGTACATATTTCCGTTGTGAAAGAAATATACCCCTTCTAGAACGTAAAACCTCAATCCCAAGGAAGTACTTCAACACTCCCAGATCCTTCGTATGGAACTTCTCTTTAAGAAAAGATTTGAGCGTCTCGATCACCCTTGCATCATCACCTGTTATCACTATATCATCAACATAGACAATTAACAAAATACTTCCACGTACAGAGTGTTTATAGAAAACAGTGTGATCATAGGCACTACGTTGCATGCCAAACGCAGTAACTACACCACTGAATCGC
Source organism: Ipomoea batatas (assembly GCA_002525835.2). Taxonomy (NCBI): domain Eukaryota; kingdom Viridiplantae; phylum Streptophyta; class Magnoliopsida; order Solanales; family Convolvulaceae; genus Ipomoea; species Ipomoea batatas. The sequence goes on along the minus strand of CM008342.1, from coordinate 27,780,911 downwards.
CCAAACCACGCTCTAGGGGATTGTCTCAACCCATACAACGACTTCTTCAGCTTACACACCTTCTCGTTCTCCCCCTGAGCAACAAACCCAAGCGGTTGCTCCATATACACCTCTTCTGCCAAATCACCATGTCAAAAAGCATTTTTGACATCTAACTGGTATAGCAGCCTATCGTTAATAGCAGCTAGAGATATAAAAACTCGTACAGAAGTTAACTTGGCAACTGGGGAAAACGTCTCCGCATAATCAACTCCATAAGTCTATGCATGCCCTTTGGCCACCAAGCGTGCTTTAAGCTGAGCAACGGACCCATCGGGGTTCGTCTTGACAACGTAAACCCACTTACAACCAATTGCAGACTTCCCCACTGGGAGCTGGACAAGTTCCCAAGTCTGATTCTCTTCAAGGGCCGCCATTTCTTCCTCCATAGCAGATCTCCACCCATCATGAGACATAGCCTGGCACAACGTTTTAGGAACAGACACAGAATCCAACTGGGATATAAAGGTACGAGAAGAGTCTGACAGATGCCCGTAGAAAACACTCGAAGAAAGGGGATGACAGCAACTACGCTTACCTTTCCGCAGGGTAATCGAAAGATCAGGATCATTTGATAGAGGTTCTGGTAGGGAAGGAGTATTCACTTATGCAACTGTTGGGGCAACCATATCTCGGGACCTCCTAGAATACACTCGCGTAACGGGAGGTACAACTCTGGAAACGGACTCCACCGTGGGCGTAGGAATAGTGATAGTATAGGTAAGAAAATCATCTTCTATCAATGGAGACCTATCCCCGCAAATGTTACCAGAGAACACAGTTTCCTTAAAAAATGTGACATCAGCTGAGACCGAATACCTACCCAAATTAGGAGAGTAACACCTATACCCTTTCTATGTCCGAGAATACCCCAAGAAGATACACTTAAGGGATTTAGGATCAAGTTTTCCCTTTTGTGGACGGACATCTTGTACAAAGCACGTACACCTAAAAACCTTAGGGGTAGGGAAAACAAAGACTTGGACGGGTACACAAGAGAATATGGAACTTGACCAGGGAGTACAGAAGAAGGCATCCCGTTAATGAAAAAACAAGCTGTGTGAACAGCATCTGCCCAGAACACCTTAGACACTTTCATCTTGAATAGAAGGGCACGTGCAATTTTCAACAGATGGCGGTTCTTTCTTTCTGCAACACCATTTTGTTGTGGGGTGTAACCACACGAAGTTTGATGTATGATACCATTTTGACTCATAAAGCTGGAAAAAGACTAAAGAAAATATTCTTGAGCATTATCACTCCTCAAACACGGTATAGTCTTATTAAATTGAGTTTTAACCTCAGCACAAAAAATTTACAAGGAGCCTACTCTATTATTTACCCGGGAAATATAGAGAACACGATGATGTTTTGCAAACTAGCATGACTCACACTGCAAAACAGCCAAAGACTCTAAACTAGGACACATCTTTTTTAGCGTTGGTAAAGACGGGTGACCAAACCGACAGTGCAACTGAAAGGGGGAAACACTGGTCACCAAGCCTGTAGCTCTGTTCTCAAGAGAGGGAGACTGTTCTAAGACATACAGGCCACCAACTTCCTTCCCGTTACCAATAATCATCCTCGTCAAAAGATCCTGGAATAGACAATAGCTAGGAAAAACAAAACGGAACAATTCAGGTCACGAGTTATTTGACTAATAGAGAGCAAATTGAAGGGAAACTCTGGGAGATATAACACGGAAGTAAGGGGTAACGAGGACGTTGCAATGGCACTACCTTTACACAAAACAGTGGCTATAGACCCATCTGCTAGAGTAACGGTATGACCAGAAGTGACGGGTAGATACGTAGAAAAAATATTGGAGTTACCTGTCATGTGCTCAGAAGCCCCGGAGTCAATGACACACTGCCGAGATGCAGAAGAAACACAAGCAACTGAATTACCTGTTTGGACAAAAGTAGCGGTGGGAGACACTTGGTTGGATGGAGACTGCGAGGAAGAAGAAAGTTTCATCTGGTTGAGTTTCGCATATTCTTCATCTGTCATCACAACTGTGTGACCTTCTGACGTGGAAGTCGTAGTAACAGCCAGTTGTTGTCTTGGCGGCTTAGGACATTGATTCCGAAAGTGCTCGGGATCTCCACAATTAAAACATACTCGTGGTCCTCCACGGCCTCTCCAAGAACCCCCACGCCCTCTGAAACGGTTATTACCCCCTCCTCGGGAACCACCATAACCTTCACCGTGTGATACTAGGGCACTCGAATCCAAATTTCCTTGTGATATCAAGACATTTCTTTCTTGAACCTCGTTTGAATCATTATTTCCCGATGCATTCTGTAGCATGGAAAATACTTGATCCAGAGATTCTAAGTCCTTATTCCCTAATAGTTGGGACCTAAGGACATCATATTCTTTATCCAGGCCAGCAATCCAGCTAAAAACAAGCAATTTATCACGTTATTTCTTTTATTTCATTCACATCATTTGTTATTGGCATCGCAGCACACAAGGCAACACATACACTCTTAAAGTCATAGTAATAATCTCTAAGCCCACGCCCCTTTTGACTAGAATGATACACTTCCTGAGATAACTGATACAATTTTCTCAAATTACTTGTTCCACTAAACCATTTGTCCACTAATTCCCACACTTCTTTTAAAGTTTGGCAGTGTTGCATAGACAAAATAATTCTCATATCAATGCAATTAATTATACGAGATAGTAAAGCTTTATCAGTAGTTTTCCATTCCACAGCTTGACTAGCATCAGTAGGACACTCTTTTTCTAAATGGTCACCCTTCCCCATACCATCTAAATTTACTTTAACCAAAAATCTCCATTCAGGAAAATTAGAACCATCCGAAGCTAAAACTACGTCAATTAACTTAGATGGTGTGGAAATGACTGTAATATTCCTCACTTATGCCATTTTACTCTCACCCAACAGATTCAACAAATACACACTTTACCCAGACAAAGAAAAATTATTGCCCCTTACCTCTTTCAATAGAAGAATCAACCAGTTTGTAACCCTTCAACACCTCCTACATCCTTGGAATCTGCACCACGAGACGATTCTGGAGATGTAAACGCCGACCCATGACGTCGCCGGAAACCACCGCACGCGCCGGCGCGTGGGATCGGAGCTGCTCAGCGACGGCGACGCGTGACAGCGCGTGAAGCCTCCGACGGCGACCGGACTCCTCCTCGCAGTGTCGCCACTCCTTCCAACCCCCAGCCCAGGCACTCACTCTCACTCTCACTCTCTTGGCTCTGATACCATGTTAAGTGTTGGAGGTTTGGAAGAATAGTTCGTATATTTCATTTCTAGCTGTACAAGAGGAAGCCTATTTATATACAAACTAATTAAGCTACTAGCCACAAACTGAAATGAAGAAATACAAGGTAAGGAGAGAAAACCTCTAACAAAACTCTAACTACCCTCATTTCTCTAACAGTCGTCATGAGGAACCGGTCCTGACCATATGCTAGACCGACCCAACCTTAATGTGAAAACCGAGCGAGTGACTTATCAGCATATATCTTTCACTTTACCTTGAGATCAGAATCAACCCCGTGGGCTCTAGATGATCAACCCGAACGGGGCTACTTAGAGAGATGTACCTTATTTCTCTATTTCAACACGACCGTAAAAGGAACAAGGATGTTAGGAACCTTCGCACACATAGGGGAATCAGCAACGCCTACGACCCCCCCCCTGTGTATGAGTCACACGTGTTGCACATGTCGACCACTGGCATGTGCTCCCTTCACAGTACCCCTATAAATAGAGCATTTAATACCTTGAGGGGGGGGGACTTTTTTCGGCATTTCTACCCAACCTTAATCAACTTGGGATGATCTGACCCACTGTCACCTCTTCCCGAGCTCAACTACTTAAACCAACAAGCAAACTACATCCGTATACATACACTTATCTACATACTCCGGTGTATTTACTACATCATCTAGAAAATGAAGAAATTTCAAAAATAGCCACCGTTGCAACATTCTTGGATCTTGTATGTAAAATACTTATTGTGCATTCTTTAAATATATTAGAACTAATATAAATTTACAATTCATGTCATTTTCTAGACTTAACATGTTTGGATTAAAGGCAAAATCAACTCGAAAACACTTAGTATATAGGATGTAGCCACTGTTTAAAAAAAGGTGTATGCACAAAGAGGCAAACTATTTAATTGTATGTATTGTGGTGAAAAAGGAACAATGGGTACTCTACTGCTAGTATCAATTCAAAAAAAAATTACAAAAAACACACATACGCACACAGAAAATCAAGTACTACACTCATCATACTAATTCCAAAAATATGAACTTCAAAATGAACAGGTGCAAAATGATGTGGAAATTATTGATATAACTAGACACATTGCAGCATCAGTATTCGAACTACCTGCAGAGTCATTGTTGTTACTATCAAGTAAATAAGTTATTGAACTAGAATAAGAGGTATTACTCATGAACCTTCTACAAATATAATTAATATTAATATTTTATTCAATACTTTCACTTGAGAATCTACGACACACATCTCACAACACATGAAACATGTAGAGAAAAAACTACCACTGCCAAATATCAACATGCACTTGCAAGATCAAGAGTTCATAGTACAACTAAGATCCAGTCGTATACACAACAAGGCAAATCTACAGCTTCCTACACCATAATCTCATTGCATGACGCTGCCATCTATGCTACCACCAGTAACCCAATTGCACATGATACAGTACCAATAAAAAGAATAGAACAAGTACTGAAGATGAAGACAATGACAATGCTATCCAAAAGAAAATTCATAAGACTTAGAGAAATTCAAACTAAAAGTAGTATTTATTTATACTAAGCATTTAGACTAGTGTTTTTACAAAGATGTAAACATTTATTTTAGTGACAATTATAATCAATATCTCATATATTATCTTGTATTCAAATACTTTGAATTACCGATTTAAATAAACAAATTCAACATTCAATTACCTATACATGAACATCTCCTATATAATCTTGCATTGATATACTTTGAAGTACTTATTTAAAATAAACATTAGGCATTATCACATTCGTGCAATGCACGTGAAAAACTAGTAAGTTTATTAAAGTTGAAAATATTGGTTATTATATTTTTCAACATTAATGATTTTTGGATTTTAATTTTATTTAAGTTTTAAAATTTTTCTGAAAATGTGTTAAAGGCTTGCGGTTCCAACAATTGTTTTTCCATTTTAAGTCTTGATAGAGTAATATACGGGAATATGAATAAAATACTCTTTATTGATGTTTAGAACGAGTATAGTACAAGATATCCTGGGAGAATCCGGTCTACGTGACAGTGGGTCAGAGGTTTCTGGTCTCCTTGACTATTATATAGTACAAACAGCCAAAAGTCCTTCTGCTAGCATTAAATGCGTTTTTTATAGGTGACCTTGGGGACAGGTTCCGGGCCGGCGGCATGCACTACGCGTGTCAAGCATGCACCGGTCCTAAATACGGTCCTACGGGTGAAGGCCAGATAGAAGCCCCCGAACGGGTCAAGACTTTATAAGCGAGTATCCCTAGCAGGGGTCGGGATACCCAGTTACCGAAGTCAACCACGGTCTCGAGGGGTTTAGCGCCCCGACTCAAGTAAGTCGGGTGACATACCTGGCCGACCTTCCTAGACCGGGCAGGTGGTCAGGGGCAACACATAATAATAGACCAGTAGGTTAAAATAGACCGATATTTATACTTAGACCGGTAACGTCATACTGGGCTACGCAGATCGAGAATTTATCCCTATCAAGTCTCCTTATTGTTTTAATATTTTTAATTAAGGAGTCTAATTTTTGTATCATGATTTTTGGCAATGCATTTGTTTTTAGGAAAAAGTGTCAAATAGGCCACTGAACTTGTCGTTTTTGTGCAATTGGGCCATTGAACTTAAAAAGTGTGCAATTCAACCATTAAACAAGCAAAATTTGTGCAATTGGACCATTTTTACAAAAAATTTTAATTCAATTTGAGTTAAAAACATTTCAATATTGACTCCCAACTAGTATGGTAGAAGAAAATGTCACTCTTAATACATATATGTTAGTAATATAATTGAAATTTACCAAATTTTTTTTGTAAAAATGGTCCAATTGCACAAATTTTGCTTGTTTGATGGTTGAATTGCACACTTTTTAAGTTCAATGGCCCAATTGCACAAAAGCGATAAGTTCAATGGCCTATTTGACACTTTTTCCTTGTTTTTATAGTAATTAGATACTGCATATTTTTCAGTCTTGCCATACTGATTATGATTATCTATCACAAAAAGAAAGTTAAAAAAGAGTGATTACAAAATGTATTTTCACAATTACATTCATTTTAAGAGGCACTAACTAGTTGCGTTTTAATTGACCACAATATTTAATACTTAGTTCACACAAAATTACTTTGGTACCAACTTGAATGCAATTTTAGTGGCATACATTGATTACAATATAACTTCACACAGTATTTAACTCTTTAATTATAGTGACAAAGTCATTGTAACAAATAATTACTCGTCACAATTATCATAACATTATTGACAAAAACTTGAAGTCAACACAATTATTGTCACAATTTAGTAATTTTTATTACGGAATTATAGAGCGTCACAAATATTTGTAACAATTTCATTACAAAAACTAACAATATGAGTGACAATAGTATTTTTATCACACTCATATCTGATTTCTAATGGTACTAACTAATTGTATATTTATTGACAAAAAGAGTTGTCACATATATTATATAAAAAAAAGTGACCAACAACTATTTGTCACTAAATGTATGTGCATTTTGGCAGCATTATAATGTAATTGTGACAAAATATAGTGTGAATACAAATTTTGGTGCTTAAAGATTGAATAATGCAAAGTAGCATCCTCATACTATACACGCATAGAAACATGTACATTTATAAGTTTAAACCCTAAACCTGAGGACACCTCACCCCCTGCCAAAAAAAGTTATTACAATTATCACAAAAAATAGGATCGAACTAACTATTTTTTTGAGTCACAAAAAGGGTATTATTTGTGACTAAATTTAGAACTATTCTTGTAGTGGGTGTAATGCACTTGCTACTTTCCGGTTGTATGTGTATGCAGTTCGCAAATTTGATTTGCACCCCTTCCTCGTGCGAGAGAGAGTTTTGAATAACTCGAATCCACTTTGACCCGGCCCAAATAGGAAGTGAATCACATATATTTGTACCACAAAATAACCACTTATTAAAATATACTGTAACATTTTTGTTAAAAAAAATAAAAAAAATTCCTACAACTATTGCATAATTCAACTTGGATAAGATTTTATTTAGATTGAATTAAAAATAGCTAAAACTGCACCAATATTTAAAATTTTGATATTAAATTACGGAGTATCATTTTAAGAGGTTTGGTCATAATAATAAGGGGGCGTTTGGTTCACGGAATGTTAGATTACCTTAGGGAATGTTAGATTGCTGGGAATGTTAGATAACTGGAATGTTAGATTCCTGTGTTTGGTTTAAAATTTAAGTAGGTAAATAAGACAACGGAAATAAGATAAATTGATTAAAATGCCAAAAACTTAATATTAGTAATAAGATAAGGGAATGTGAGATTACCTAAGAAATCGGAGTGTATCTCACATTCCCTTCCAATAGCTAAAAACTTCATCGGGAGGTTATGTTACATTCCCTGAGAATCTTACATAACTTGAACCAAACAGGGGAATCTTATATTCCCAAGCAAATATAACCTTAGTTATCTCATATAACTTGAACCAAACGCCCCCTAATTGTTATAGTTGGCAAAGTCTTTGCTTCAATCTTTTCACCAAGAAACCTATTTTTGTTTTATTTAAATCAATGGTTTAAATATAAATTATTAAAAAAAGAATTGTGTCATACATATCACTATAGTAAGTGCGCTTTTATTTGATGAATCTGTATTCTTCCCCCTAAGAAAGCACTTTTTTTTTCTCCGGCCCATAAATTTTGTAATGCTTGATATACCTGTACAATTTTATTAAAAATATAATGTTGTTATCTACTCCGTATAAAATAAAATAAATAAAAAAAAAATCTTTAAATCACTAAAATGTCTGCAATGATGTAAAACAACCACAGTTGTGTAGATCATATTATCAAATAATGTACATTTAATATACAAATTTAATACACAAATAATGTATTTTTAGTATATTAAAAATATACATTATATTCAGAAAAAAAGTATATTATTTAAATATTAAAAGTACATTATTTATATAATGTATATTCAGTATACAAATAATATACTTTTAATATATTCAAATGCATTTTTTGTTATGATCTACATAGCATTGTGTGAACCATGGTCCACACAATAATTTACCGATGAAAAGGAAATGTGTCTACTATTTTAATTACAAAGTGGTACTGACATTTTTATAATTCAAATAATAATTATTTAAAAATATAATTATTATATTTTATTTATAACAATAACATGATGGTCCTGTTTGGTAACATAGTTAGTTTATCAGTTAAATTTAATTTATTTGACCACTATTAGTTGTTTGACTTGGTTAAACAACTAATATAAGTGTTTAATTAAGTATGTTTTTGTAATAACTTATTGCTTCAAAACGTTAAAATTTAAAAAGCTTCTCAAACTAATTTTTTTTTAATAATCTTTTTGAGAAAATTATTTTTGCATATAATTAGCTATCTGCTAACAACTAATTTACCAAACATATTTCTACGACCAAATAATGTTATCAATTAATCAAATCTACTAATCCAATTAGCTAATTCCCCCCGGTTAAAAATCATAATTAATGTCCAAAAGATATTAAACCGAATATATATCGATCTTGCTCACGAAGGAATTAACAAATTTATAGTTTGGTCAAAACGCCACATTTTCCTACTTTGACAGCGATTCAAGGATTCACATTCATGCACCAAACTGTGATATCCTACGTGGCAGATTACTCTCCACGTGTCAACCCTTCAAGACGCCACGTAGAAACGCCATAGCTGTCTTTCCATTTATTTGTTTTTTATAATTAATCTCCTGGGCACTATCTTGGATGGATCCTGCCATTGGTTGGCCACTTGGCCCTGTAAATATCTTGCTAAGAAAGGAAAAGCTAACGTCACCACCTAATCGCTACGGCACTATGGGTTTAACCACGTGGCACCTATATCCCACTCCATTCAACGAATCCTCCGCACAATAAATGAGTCTTGGGGTAATTTGAGATATATTCTATCTTAACTAAAAACCTAAATAGATAGTTAGATTACAGATTTATATTTATATATTATACATGCCCAATACACTCTTCACGTGTGTGGGGTTGATTACTTTTTGATGGGCTCCAAGTAACACACATGGACTATAGTATCTTTTTATTGAGTGACGTGAAAATTCGAATCCATAACCTTTGGCATATATATATATATATATGTGTGTGTGTGTGTGTGTGTGTGTATGTATGTATACTATAAACATAAATGTGTAATTCAATTATCAGTTTAAGTTTTTAGTTGAGATGGAGCACATGTTTCAATTTGGTATCTGAGCCAACTCCAATAAATAACGGAGATAATAAGAGATCCACACTTGTAATTATAAGGTCACATGTTTGAATTCTTGCCTTCTTGTCTTGAATTGGTTAGCTATAGGTAATTTACGCTGGTTTACTAACTTGTACTCCCTTGCCGGCTAATATCATAAGGCGGTGTTTGAATTCCTTGTACGTAGAGTCAACCACATGAACTAATTGAGAAGTTACTTAGGCAACTTGCGATTTACCTTCTTCAATGACTCTTG
>CM008342.1:27733203-27745648 GCA_002525835.2 Ipomoea batatas | reverse complement strand
GGGAAACCTACGCATGATGTCTCCACTATCAGCTTGTATGGGACTATGGGTCACGCATGGGGTGATGCAGCATGTCTTTTTTTTTTTTTTTTTTAAATATAAATAATCCGGGTTAAACGGGCCGGCCCGCGGGTTACCCGGGCTCAGCCCGTTTAACCAAACTTTCATCCGGGTTAAACGGGCCGGGTTGAATACGGGCCGGGCTGATATTTCCCCCGCCCAACCCGCCTAAAACACGGGTTAAACGGGCCCAACCCGGCGGGTTGGGCCCGTTTTGACAGCTCTATATATAATCCATGTATGTACAGTATGCATATTAGAATAATTATATATACATATATATATACATATATATATACATATATATACATATATATATACATATATATATATATATATTTGTAGTACGCATAAAAGAAAAGAGAAGAAAGAAAATAAAATATATAATAATAATAATAATATTTTCCTTTAGTTATTTGTGTTGTACTTATGTTTTATAAAAATAAAATAAATAAAATGTTCTCTTTTATTTATATGTACCGTATGTGTTATTTGTGTATATATATTTCTTATATTTTTTTGTATGTAATTATCAAGTATGTGTTAGTTGTAAAGTGATATTATTAATTAGTATTATCTAGAATTGAGATATTAATTGATTGTTAGTATTTGCATGAAATTAGAAATTTGTGTGGTTGGTAGAAATTTTAGTGTGTATATATATTTGTATCTTGTACGTATGTACGTAGTTTTTATTAAAAAAAATTATTTATTATTTAAGACATATTTTGTTTTGTTAAGAGATTTATGTTAAATATGGATAGATAATTATATTAAGATTATCTTTAGTGATAAAGTGATCTTTTTGACATTTTTGGAAATAAGGATGTTTCTTTTATTAAGAGTACTATTTTATGAGAGATTGAGAATTTTGGACAAATTAGAGTTTTCAAATAAAATATTCCTTTACAAATTTTCAAGAGATTTTAGTATGGAAAAATGATTTGGAAAATTATATTTTCTTAAAATGTTGGAAGCTATGTGAAATTTGAAATGTGATTAAGTGGATGAATTTTAATTGTTGTAGAGGAGTGCCCGTCAGGAACAATCCTCGCGTACTAGAACACTATGGTGTGTTCTGTAGGAGCGGGTCTGCATACCCTAAATTACAGGGTAGAGTCCGGTTTCCGATAGTGAAAATGGGAATTTTTGTGTAGTACAGCATAAGTTCTGTTACTAGGGCCTGAAAATAAAAGGACCATTTCCCATTATGTTTATGCATGACTATGCTTCCATATTATTATTTTCATCATGATATATTAAACTTTTCTGAGCAAAGGAAATGCAACTGAATTTTTTCTAAGGTTTGATAAAAATACTATTACCTTTATTTCCAAATTATTTAAAAGTAATATTGTCAATGTATTATGATAACGCGCTTCCCTATGTATTTATTGGTTTTAGAAAATCTATTTTATAGTGTGGAAGTATGCCACAAAGTAAAGTTTTTAAGGAATTTGAGAATTTATGATTTTTGAAATGTATACTATGGTAAATAAAGGATTAAACCCTATTATTTATGAAAATGGTAAAATGTGGATGTTATGGAATTTTATGTGTTAAATGATTATTTATGTGAGTAAATTGGCTTTTGATTCCTATTGATCATGAAAATGGTAAATTGTGGAAGTATAGGATTTTATGAGGAATTCAATGATTATATGATTTTTATGAAATATTATGTGAAATTTGAATCAATGATTATTTATTATGTGGTTGAATTGAGATGAACATGTTCTAATGGATTAAGAAAAACGATTTATGTGGATGAGTATAAAAAGATCATATGGGGTTAATGTGAAATTATTTGCTCCTATGTGTTATGTGTTATGTGCAAAATATTTTACGGGACAGAGTAAGTCTTACCAGCCGTCGTGCTGACTTTGTTTCCACTCTTTAGTTGCTTTGCAGGAAATATTTGGCATGGCATTTGGATATGAGAGCGAATCGTGATATAAAGACTTTATTAGAATTATATTCATCGTTGTATTAATTAGAAAGTTGTGATGGTTTTAGTTAAGTAGTTTTAGCCTGTGCGTTTGAGTATAAGTGGGATACTCGACGTGGCATAACGCCCCTTTTCCCTTTTGTTAGTAATTGAAGGCTTCCGCTATTGTATTTGAATTGTATAAAAAAAATTTACCCATATTTTCTGAGGAGGAAAAAGTGGGGTGTTACACATAGAATGATCAATCGTATAGACTAACTAAGTCACACACCCCCTTGTCCCTTTTCAATTTGTTTTAGTACCCTTTTGAACCTATGCTTATTATTCTCTTGTTCTTAGCTAGTTCTTGTAACTCTTACATCTCAACATCCTAAATGCCAACACTAATTCACTCCAATTTATCATCCTTGAGAGACACGACACTCGGGGACTTTTCCTCGTTTTACCACTTATCCACCTCACCGCAAAATACTACACATCACTTGACTTTGTTCATATCTGTTTGGTGAAATATACTACCATAAGTCAGGTTGCTCTGAAATATATCTGTTTGGTGACTCTTGCTTGAGCATAATTAATGCCACCGAAAAGTACACTGACTTTTCTCAAAATGATCTTTAGCTCCATGTAGCAAGAATATTTGAAATCACCTTTAGGAGTCATCCTCATGCCATATTTAGGAAAATAATATTTCCCTTTTTAGAAGTGTTGTTGGCAGTGTTGGACTCCTTTTGAAATAAATAGGTCATCATATTTATTTGATCACGCCATACAGAGCCTCAAAATGAATTTATTCCTTCCCCCTTAGGATGATACGTAATTCTTCCTCTTTGCATGAAATAATGGGCATGTCATCTTCATCCTCAATTTTAATCTTCCAAAAACAAGTCATCCTCTTTGAACTTGAAGTCACAGTCATTCTCTCCATCAATTATGTGATTGACCTTTTTGCATGGATCTTTATTTAGCCTTGAAATCAAGTCATCCTCATCCTCATTTTTAATTTTCAAAGGCTAAGTCATCTTCATCCTCATTTTTAACTTCCAAAGCCTAAGTCATCCTCACTCTTCAAGGCATACACGGTTAGCCTTTAAAGCCAAGTCATCCTCAACATCAAAAGAGAAAAGTCATCCTTACCCTTTTATTTATGTAAGTCATCCTCATCACCAAAATAATTCTTAGAGCAAGTCATCCTCTTCTTTGAACTTCTACACGGTCAAGGTTGGCCTCGCCATTTTGCCCCAAGATGTCATCCTCATCTTCTAAAAATAATTCCTTTGCATGAGTTAGCCTATAAAATATTTGTGAGAGAACCCATTTGAGGTTGACTTCAATTTTGACTTTTAATTGCAACATCCTCATCTTGAATTAATTAATTCTTCCAAAGAATTAATTCTTGCAATTCGAACCATGTTGTCACGTTCCAGAATGTCTTCGAGTCTTGATCAATCTTCCAAATTCTTCTCAATTTGTAAAGTGGAAGCGAATGACTTACAAGTATAAATTAAAATTTATACTATTGTAATTTCCACTTAATCGACTAGGCTTGTACTTGGCGTAATCCTAAACTAGACTCAAAATGAAATTGGGGGGAGGGGGGTCTATAATTACATTTTTGGTTCATCAAAACATTTACAATATATTCCTAACGAATAATAATAATAATAATAATAATAATAATAATAAAGAATTTTTTTTTACTATTTACTTATAGTTTCATCCTCAAGGACGATGAGAACCACAACATTACATAAAAGGATACAAGCATAGATGAATAGATTATACAATATAATAGATATATTTACATAATGATATTGATGTTATACTAATTAATGAGTATACCATCATTGATTTAAAAAAAAATTGTAATCATTATGAGTACAAATACAAATAATAGAATCAGCATGATAAGATTTTGACAATCATACATATAGAATGTCACGTAAATGGTGTGTTGTAGAATATGTTAGGTTTAGTTTTGGGTGAATAGCAGTGAGAAGGGGAGTGGAGGAGAAATTGCCGAAGTGAATTCGAAAGTGGAAGTAAAGCGGCCCAGAGTGAAGTTGCCAATAAAAAACATAAAATTATACCTCAACCCTAAATCTTAAATCCTAAAACCTTAAAACCAAACACTCCGACGCCCAACTTCAGATTCTTCCGGCGACCTCAGGTAACAATGTGGCCTCTAGTTGCAACCGCGACGGCGGTGGCCTCAGTGAGTAGTTATGGACTTGTTTGGCCACAAAGAAGAAATCTCTAGGCTCAATGATGAAAACTCTAGGCTTAAGGATGAAAACTCTAGGCTAAGGATGCTCTTAAAGATGCTTAACACCAATATGAATCAATCATTTATGTGAGCAATAAGTCGCTTGACGAGTTCAATGCTGCTCGTGACCAGTTAGATGCTTCTCTTGCGGGAATTTTGATCTAGAAATTCTATTGGATGATGCAATTTTAGACATTCAATCTATGGAAATTTTGATGATTTGTCTAAAGAGAAGGATTAGAGATTTAGCATAGATAATGGGAATTATTGTAAGATCTTGATTCTTTGTAGTAGTTTTTGTTTTTTTCCTTTCAGATAAACCATACTTATTGTAAATAGCAAAAGGTCAGTGGGCAAATGTTTGTATGTGCAAAGCCAAAGCTTTGTTTTTTTTTTTTTTTTTTTTGGATAGGGACAATTGAGCCACACATGGTTGGATAGCACTTTTGCAAAGAAAAATTTGATGATTGTGAATAATACTTGTTGAACTCAAGTTTCTTTAAAAAAAAAAAGAAAAAAAAAACTTAAAAACCTAAACCTATAGCAAACCTAAATCCTAAACCTTAAAACCTTAAACCTATAGATTAAACCCTAAACCTAAATCCTAAACCTTAAAACCTTAAACCTATAGACTAAACCCTAAACCCTAAACCCTAAACCCTAAACTCTAAAACTTTAAAACCCTAATCCTAAACCCTACTGTACGACTAAACTAATTTGTTCTTTATGACTCACATCTGACAATAGATCAGGGCATATCAGAGTTAGGATCAGAGCATATATAAGCGCATTGCTCGTTGTGAGACTTTGGAGATCAAGTTTTATGAGAACTAAGTGCTCTACCTCTCTCGGAGGCTTGAGAATGCAATCTATATCCTCCCATAATAAGGAACCCACGCTGTGGCTTATACGCAAAATTCAACCTTAGCTAGGTGTAATATAGTTGTTTCAAATTTGTGTTGAATATAAGTCACAAAATGATCGATAATACTGGATATTTGTCTCTATGCATGCTATATGGACAATGCTTCCTTGTAAATTAAATAAATAAAAAAAAAACCATGCCTTTATGTGTTATCTTCTGAACCAGTGAAGATTCCTTGTTTACTTAGTAAACAGACTTGGTGTTGATCGTTGTTGAGTTTTTTCCAAATGACATTAAGCTGTTTAAGCTGCTAAGCGATAAGATCGCTTGCTCCCCAACACCTATATTAGAAATTCCATTTGCTTATGAGTATTCTCCTAAACTTCTACAATATTGGATTGAAAATATGGAGTCTTATTACTATTTTACGGATAAGGACCAATTTTCTACTAGTAATTGATACGTAGGAAGACAGCATGATGGCAAGTGGATTAAATCATAACACAAAGCTAAGAAGTCATCATTTTTTTACGAAAGCAGTAATATTTTAGGACTGAAAACCTACAAAGTGCATTACCGAAAGAATAACAGAACTAGTTGGGTTCTGTGGGAGTACCGTTACTCCACATGATGGACCAACTAAATCCTAAACCTCGAAACCTAAACCCTAAACTCCTAAGCCACTAAACCCCAAACCCTAAACACTACTGTACGACTAAACTCATTCATTCGTTTTTTATGACTCACATCTAACAGTAGATCAGAGCATATCAGAGCTAGGATTAGAGCATATATAAGCGCATTGCTCTTCGTGAGACTCTAGAGATCAAGTTTTATGCGAACTAAACGCATTGTTTATGCTGTTTTATAACCCTTTCATGCTAAAAAAACATTATACCCTAAACCCTAAACACTAAACACTAAACCTTAAACCATAAACACACTCGTAATATCAATTGTAAAATTCAAGAAAGAAAGTATGGAGAAAAACTGGAAGCAGTGCGGGTGACAGAAACTTCGATCCTTTGAGTCCGAGTCATCCCTCTAAACGTCGGAAGAAGAAAACATTCAAGCTCTGGCTGATGGAATACTAAAAATGTGTACAGCTGAGGTTCAAACTCTGAAGGATGAAGCCGAACATCTTAAAGCTTGTCTCACACTCAAGGAAGACAATGCAACAAGGACGATCGAACTACTCAATGAAGCCATTCTCATTCTTCAGGGTAGGGAAGTTGATGGCGGCGCTGAAGTTGATGGCAGCGGGGAAGTTGATGGCGGCGCTGAAGTTAATGGCGGCAGGGAAGTTGATGGCGGTGATGAAGTTGAGGACCGTGGTGATGTTTGACTCTGCTTCTTCTTCTTTTTTTGTTCTTTTTGACTCACATATGACAATAGATCAAGGCATATTAGAGTTAGGATCAGAGCATATATAAGCGCATTGCTCGTTGTGAGACTTTGGTGATCAAGTTTTATGAAAACTAAGTGCTCTGCTTATGCTCTTTTGTAACCCCTTCATGCTAAAGTTAGTATCTTTTGAGTTGAAATCAAATGACTTATGTTAAAAAAAAAAAAACAAAACCCTAACCACTATAACCCTAAACTCTAAACACTAAACCCGTCGGGCCCTCGAATGATAACAATGCCCATTAAATCTATAATGGACGGGCGAGCCAATTTGAATTACAACATATTGTCATTATACTTCACTTTGATTTTTCTTAGACCATTTGATTCGCCGCCCAGAGGGGAAATTGCCAATGCGGAACTGGAAGTGAAGCTACCAAGAAGGGAAATTGAAGTAAATTCGGAAGTGGAAGTAAAGCCGCCTAGAGGTGAAATTGCGGAATTGAATTCGGAAGTTGAAGTGAAGCCGCTCAAAGTGAAGCAACAGAGAGGATAAATTGCCGAAGTGAAGCTGCCTAGAGGAGAACTTGCCGAAGTAAATCCGAAAGTAAAGTGAAGTAGCAGAACGTGAAGTCGCCAACAAAAGCATAAAATTATACCTCAATCCTAAACCCTAAAACCTTAAAACCCTAAACCTATAGCCTAAACCCTAAAGCTAAATCCTAACCTAAAACACAAAACCCCAAACCCTAAACTCTAAAACCTTAAAACAGTAAACCCTACCATACGACTAAACTCATTTGTTCTTGATAACTCATATCTGACAGTAGATCAGAGCATATCAGAGCAAACTCATTGTGGGACTCTGGAGATCAAGTTTTACGTGAACTAAGCGCACTACTTATGCTTTTCTGTAACCCCTTCATGTTAAAGTTCGTATCTTTCATCATTACACAAATTCATTGGAATCAATATGCCCATCTTAGAGATAATAATTGCAACAGAAGGCGGAACATCTTCCAAACTGAACTTCTCATATGCCTGAGATCTTCTTTTGAAATGTATCCACTCTTATCTATGTCAAAGTAGGAGAAAAGCTTTTAAAAAAAAAAACCTTAAACCCTAAAATCCTAAACACTAAACCCCAAGCCTATTCCCAGCTGGGTAGTATCTTCAGTCTTCTCCCACACTACTGACCCCAATCCGCTCCCTCTCTATCTCTCACTCATTTTTCTTTTCGAAGGAGGGGACAACAATGGCGCGCCTCTCGGTCTTCGTCTTTGTGATTTCGGTCGCGATTGCCTCCATAGCCGGATCGAATGCCTTCTTCGCTAATGATAATCCGATCAGGAAATTCGTATCAGACAGCTTACATGAGCTGGAGAGCTCAATTCTCCAAGTCATCGGTTCCACTCGTCATGCTTCCTGCTTCACTTACAAGTACGAGAAGAGATATGAGAGTGCTGAGGAGATTAATCAGCGGTTTGGTGTGTTTAAGGAGAGTTTGAAGATGATAAGATCTCATAACAACAAAGGACTTCTATACAAGCTTGGTGTTAACGAGTTTGCTGACATGACATGGAATGAGTTCCAAAAGTATAGGCTCTGAGCTGCTCAAAATTGCTCTGCTACATTAAAGGGCAAGATCAAGCGCTCAAATTCAATCGTCCCTGACACTAAAGACTGGAGGGAAGCTGGAATAGTTAGCCCTGTCAAGAATCAAGGCAGTTGTGGATCTTGTTGGACATTCAGCACCATTGGAGCCCTAGAAGCAGCTTATGTCCAGGCATTTAGGAAGAACATTTCCCTCTCTGAGCAGCAGCTTGTGGATTGTGCTGGAGCTTTTAATAACATTGGCTGCAATGGTGGGTTGCCATCACAAGCCTTTGAGTATATCAAATATAATGGTGGTCTTGACACTGAGGAAGCATATCCTTACACTGGAGAAAATGGTGTCTGTAACTATTCTTCTGAAAATGTAGGCGTGCGAGTCTTTGAATCTGTTAACATCACCCTGGGTGCCGAAGATGAATTAAAATATGCAGTTGGGCTCATTAGACTAGTTAGTGTTGCATTTGAGGTGGTTGATGGTTTTAAATTATATGAGAGTGGAGTTTATACTAGCAATTCTTGCGGGAGTGATCCCATGGATGTGAACCATGGCGTTCTTACTGTGGGCTATGGAGTGTAAAATGGCACCCCCTATTGGCTCATCAAGAACTTATGGGGAGAAGACTGAGGTGACCATGGGTACTTCAAAATGGAGATGGGAAAGAACATGTGTGGTGTTGCAACTTGTGCTTCATTTCCTTCCGTTGCATGAGTGTTACTCTTGCTACTTGTCTACCTCTCTCGGAGGCTTGAGAATGCAATCTATATCCTCCCATAATAAGGAACCCACGTTGTGGCTTATACGCAAAATTCAACCTTAGCTAGGTGTAATATAGTTGTTTCAAACTTGTGCATCTATGCGAGAATGCATGATGGCATGTTTCATATCTCAAATCGATCCCAAGACGATAGACGAAGCATTGAATGACTCAAACTGGGTCATTGCCATGCAAGATGAGTGACATCAATTTGAAAGGAACAATGTATGTGAGTTAGTTCCTCGACCAACTCATCAAAATGTCATTGGGACAAAATGGGTTTTTAGAAACAAGATAAATGAACATGGAGTCATTGTTAGGAACAAGGCTCGGCTCATTGCCAAGGGATATTGTTAGGAAGAAGCTATTGATTTTGACGAAACCTTCGCACCAGTGGCTAGACTTGAAGCAATTAGAATATTTCTAGCCTATGTTGCTTATAAAGGCTTCAAAGTATTTCAAATGGATGTCAAGAGTGCTGTAACACCCCACTTTTTCCACTTAAGAAAATACGGGTAATTTTTTTTATTTAAAATTCGAATACATTAGCGGAAGCCTTCAACTACTAACAAAAGGAAAAAGGGGTGTTATGCCACGTTTAAGTATCCCATACTCAAACGCACAGGCAAAAACTACTTACTACCGATTACTATTACAAGATGAATTCTAATGGATTTAACTACAATCTTTACAAAAATCTAACGTGAATCACTCTAATGCCAATGCTCCAAATTGTCATGCAGTCAATAATAACTAAGGGGGAAAACAAAGTCAGCATGACGGCTGGTAAGACTTACTCCACCCCGTAAAATCTTTTGCACATAGCACATAGCATCTTGGAGCACATAATTCCATATTAACCCCTTATCATGGCATTAGTTATCACATTCATTCATATCAAATCTTTATACTTAAATCATATATCAAATAGATCTCATAATAAAAACTCACAGTTAATAATTTCACATCAGTCCATAAGATGCCACCATTTATAATATATCAAATAAATATTTCACTTTTACCAAAATAGGCATTAATCCTTTCTTTATCAATAATCAAATAAACCACAAAAATCCTAATTTATGATTCACCATTCAATATTTTCCATAGTAATAGTTTGTTAGGAACTTTTCAAGTATAGTATACTTTTCAAGAGTTAATAATCTCAATATATAAATTTATTAAAGGCATTGTTTATCCAATTCAAAATCTTTTAATCATTCTTTCACCAAAACCTCATATAACCTCTACTCAAAAATTCCTTATAATCATTTCTCAAAACTTCTCATAATATCATAAATCCTCAAATTTCATAAAAATTTTATTTTGTGTCATACTTGCACACCACAAAATACATATGGAAGCACATCACATACACAATGGGACAGGGTCCTTTATACTTAGGCCCTAGTGAACAGCTCCACGCTGAACACTCCGCAAAATTCCCATGTCAATGGAAACAGGACTCTAACCTTAAGTGTGCACACCCCCGAGTGAGGATTCCAAGCCTCACCGGGAAGTTACTAGCCCTAGTATTCGGGGATTTTTCCTACCGAATACTCCTCAAAGCAGGGTACAAAGACCCTAGTGGTAGGCATAACCTAACCACTCCTCAATCTCAACAGGACAATGAATGCCATAGTATCCGGGGATTGTTCCTACCGAATACTCCTCAAAACAGGGTATGAACCCTAGTGGTAGGATTATCCTAACTACTCAACAGAGCATAGCCCTAGTATTCAGAATACAATTGAATACTCCACAATGTCAAGTCACATATCTTCCATCAGTTTTTAAAACATTATATGTAATAAAATATAGCCCTTAGGCTCTCAAAATCATTTGTTTCATTACTTTGCATATTAGCACTAAATATCAATTATCATAATCTCAATAAATATAATACTTCATTAATTATAAATTCACCAAAAATCATAAGTACAAATATTATGTACTCCCATATCACAATTTCTAAAATAATCCACATATACAATTAAAACACAATAATTTCTTAATTGTCCCATAAATTCATAAATCATGTTTTCACAAGAAATTTCTAGTCTCACCATAAATTTTCAATTTCACAATAATTCATAATTCTATAAAAATTCACAATTTTCCCAATAATTCATACTTTCGTAAAAATTCATATTTTCAACTCATATTTCCACAAGTATTCATACTATCACTATTTCACCATAAATTCAAAATTTATAATATTCAAAAAGTCCATAATTTCAATAAATATTATAAGTTTACTAAACATCATAATTTCAATAATTATAATAAATTCATCAAATACTACAAATATCAATAATATGCATATATTCAAATATTCCACATATTTCATAATATTCCATATAATTTCACAAATTATGTAAGTTCATAATAATCATTATAAATATCATAAATCATTCAATAATAATAATAAATCTATTTTAAATAGATTTACATACAATACCACATAAGCACGTATTTAAATATATATATTACAGGTAATATATATTCTACTTAATATCCACCTAAATTCATAAATTGTCAATATTTCATGTATCCACAATTTTATCAATCACCAATTTACTCAATAAAAATAATAAATCTATTTCCCATAAATTTATATATATAAGACAGATAAGCACATTGAAATAAATTTATATATATAAGACACATAAGCACATAAATAATTATTATTTTTGGATAAATAACTTTTGAGTAGACATAAGTCTTACCTAAGAGCCATTATCCATCATCTACCAAAATATGCTCACAATTGGATTCGAACGTGTAGCCTTCTAGGCATTAGCACACACTCAACAATTAATCTACTAGCACCTTTGACAAAAAAATTTAAATTAATCAAATCACTACTAATACCATTATTATTATGATTATTGTTATTATTATTATTATTATTATTATTATTATTATTATTATTATTATTATTATTATTATTATATTTAATATTTAATATATATAAATATATGCTCATCGTCATCACCATTAACTCACGTCAACAGCAACACCATCGCCGGCGGTCTACTCGCCGTCGACGGAAGAAGGAACAGCCATCACTGCCATAAGCCACCACCGGTCATCATCATCAACATCAACGCCAACAACACACCACCGGTCATCATCATCAACATCAACGCCAACAACACAACACAAACACCACTAGCCTTGCTCACCGAAAATGAAGAAGAAACGGCCACCATTGCCGCCGCTGGAAAAATCTCGCCGGAGAGGAGGGGAAGAAGGTTGTCGTTTCGTCAACCTACAGACAGAGGCGGATTCAGCATGGGGGCAGTGGGGGTAGGGATGACCACGGTTCGGTTCGAACCGGACGGTTTGAACCGAACCGTGCACTGTTGGAACCGAACCGGAACCGGAACCGTACGGACGGTTCCGGTTCCGGTTCCGGTTCCAAACCGTGAATAACTTATATATTATATATACTAAATAACTAAATAACATATTATATATATTATAATATATATTATATATACTAAATAACATATATTATATTTTATATATAATCTATATTATATTATATATTATATATACTAAATAACATTTATTATAATATAATATAT
>CM008342.1:27700331-27714445 GCA_002525835.2 Ipomoea batatas | reverse complement strand
TTTCACAACAAGAGAATGGTACTATGGCCGTAAAACTCTAAAAACATACATGTTTTGCTCCTCCAATGGTACAGGATCTCCAGCGAGGGCTAGGTCTTCCACCATGACTTGCGCTCGAGCGACGAAATCAACGGTTGAAGCATCACCTTGGCGTATGGTTTGTAGCTGACCAAGGAGATGCATGGTGTGAGCCTTACTAGAATAGGCAAGGGCTTAATCAAGAGCCAACCAGAGATCTCGCGATACACGGCAACCAACCGTGAGGTACATGACTTCTAACGAAAGAGACGATATCAACATGCTAAGGACCGCTTGATCTTGACGCACCCACGAAGCATATAGCGGATTAGGTGGAGCAGCAGATGCACCTTCAACAATAGGGAGAAGGGCAAGAGGGCACAGGTTCGTACCATCAACGAAACCAATCAAGTCGTGGCTGTGAAGAAACGGAACTACTTGAGTCCGCCGAAACAGAAAGTTTTTATTGGTCAATTTGATGCTCATAAACTGATGTGCAGCGGAAAGGGTGGCAACGGCCGAAGAAATAGTGGAAGAAATAACCGCATAAAAAACGGTCCATTCAAAAGAATTAACAGATCCGTCAACCATGAGGACTGAATATTGTATTAATTGAATTGAATGAATACAATAATAGGGAACATGAGATATATATATACAAGAGGAGTCATAGGGAGACTAGAATAAATAGTCCTAACATGATTTAAATACATAGAGTATTAATATCTCTACTCTAGGGTTCAAATCTCCTTTCCAAAAGACTAAAAATACATATTAAACTGCACAATAGGGGTAGGTCCACGAGTGTCGTGTCTCTCGAGGATGGCCAATGGGAACCGAATATGTGTGGCATTTAAGAGGTTGAAAGATAAGAGTTACAAGAATTAAAGGAAGAGTTCATGGTTGGGTAAAGGTTGTGAAAGTAAAATAAGATGGAAAATATGAAAGATAAAAGGAAAAGGGGTGCATGCCAAAGTTAAGTCTAAGGATTGATCATCGTAGGTAGCTTGGAATTGGGTTTCAGGATTGATCTAGGGAGTCACGGTCTCAGTATTGAGTGGCGTCACACTCAAACTCTCAATCCTCATTCGGTTGAGGCATTTTATCGAACACCTTGCTTACCACTCCTCTCGGATCTCATCCTTTCGGATTAAGAGCGGTGATATGGATGATCTAGGCTCATGAGTGGCCGCTATCGCACACACACTCACTTCCTACGGGTTTACTACCTATCCCGACCGGAAATAGAAGCAAAGATTAAGCAACATCTTCCATACAAAGCATCAAACATACTCCCACAACACCAAGATCGTAATATCAAGTTATAAGCAATAATCCATAGATCAACAAGGGCACACACACCTAACTAATCTACTCTAACATGATAAACATAAAGAAAAGCAATAAAATAAAGATTACTCTCAATCAATAGATCTAATCTAACAATCCAATGAAAAGAATATGTTACCCAAGGGGTGTTGAGTCTACATCTTCAATCCATCTTCAATCCTAAGATCTAATTCTAATCTAATGGAAATTGAGTGTGTTTTTCCTCCCCAAGAGGGGAAGGAATGATAAGAAAATTCAGATCTGAAAGTTGGGAGAGTCCTCCTCCAAAAATGAGAGAAAAGGGTTTAATTAGCTGCTCAAAAATCAGATTTCCGTTGTTGCCCTACTGGTCTGCTCCCACGCCTATCACACGCGTGTGAGGGCGCGTGGGAGCTCTCTAGATAAAATCCATGCCTGCTCACACGCGTGTGAGTGGGCGTGGCAGCCTCCTGCATGATGATTTCTTTGATTGATGCTTCTTTTGGCCTAAAACTTTGATGTATCCTCCAGAAATGATTCGAAGTATTTTTCTTGAGCTGGATTTATCAAATAGAAGTTAATTAGAGATTTTATCCGTGAAAATGATCATAATTGGGTGTAGAATCATTAAAATATTATCTAATCATGACCCACAAAAAGACTATTTTTGGCACTTATCAAAGTTTCCACACTTTAGATCTTGCTTGTCCTCAAGCAAGCGTTCTATCATTTCCTAATCATCTAAGTGCTAAGAACAATTGAATTAAGATAGGATAATCAAAAATTCGTGATCAGATGTGTCGGAATGGAGCGGGTTAAATTCCCTTCACTATCTACCAAGACCATTAAGTTTAGGTTAGACAAATGTAAAGAATATACTGAGGAAGCAAAAAGCTTTTCAAGTGTAGGTTTCAAAAATGACAATCGCACATTTCCAATCATGCAATTATTGGGGATTCGTCTTCCATTTTATCGGGGCCTAAAAGCCGATCTCACTAGTGGGAACGATGTGCACAACCTGGCCAAATTTTCCAACCATACGCCAAAGCCCCTGCACTGAAAATTAAGTGAGAGCAGGGACACGGACCGCTCATCGCCATGGCTTGGGCGATCTCTCTATTTTCTCACCTCCTAAGATAACGTCATCGGGTTACCCGACTTCACATGGAGATCCATGCTTTTTCGAAGGTCAGTGCAATGGGTGCCCGAATCCTAGCGAGGCGGCTCACCTCCTCTCATTTTTCTCTTCTCCTAGGAACATTATTAAGTGGACAACCGACTCCAGATATAGCATACAAAGACTATGGTTGAACACTTCCTAGCGAGAAGGCTTCCCTCAAATTTTATCTCAGGGAGTGGCCTTTTGAAAGCCTTTATTCACGTATCACCATGTCAACCCCTCATGCCTATTTCTAGGGAGTTGGGATTATTTTCACTCAAAGCTCACTTTAAAGCTCTCCTTTTGCCCCATGTCCTGCTAGATTTAGTTCATTTCCGGGCTTCGCAATTTTATCTTTCTAAAACCTAGAAAGTACACACTCCCACTTCGAGCTATCCTTAACTAAGGTCCCACTAAAATAGAAGACGAAAGACATGCAATCATACAAAAATTTTCAAATTTGATGGTGGTGTGTGTCACAGATAGCTTCCAGGGCATATTTCAAACATTTGTTTTGGCGTAAAAGTAAGAGTCTTCCTAGATAGTGCAGACAACAACACACTCTTTTATCCTAACATCTAATCAACTCATCTGATTACTTATCTATTGCAAAACATCCTTTCCACACTTTAAAAGTTGACATCGTCCTCGATGTCGGCATGAGGCACGGTGGAAAGAGAGTTGGGTCAAAGAATTAACTAACAAGGAGCGCCTTTCCACACTTTAGAAGTGTTTCCTGGGCTCGGACTAAACTTTTTAATTTTTAACACCCAAAAAGATCTTTAAATTAAAGAATAAGAAAGTTATACCAACATTGAGCAACTATACTACTTTTAAATGGCAGGAGAAGATATACCTTTTGTAGCAATTCTTCAATTAAGCATTGACTGTCCCTTTTCCTAACAAAATATTCCATAAAAGATTTGATTGAAAGATGGAAAGTAAGAATTGTACCTCGTTTGATCATTGTTCGAGGTTCTTCTCAAAAGTTCCACTTTTAACATTCTTAGCTGGATGAAACGCAGCAGAATAAAGATAAAGTGCTAATCATAATAAAAACAAAAGAAAACAAATAAAAATAGAATATTGTCTCCATGCAAATTGTCAATAGTTAGAATAGAAGTTATTTATCCCTTCAAACATCTTGCAAAGGCAAGATTTCCTCAAATGTCTTTTTTTAAAATCTAGAGCTAGGTCCTCTTCTTGCCAATTCTTCTCGCAGAAATGCAATTTGCATGCTCAAATCCTGGATGAGTTCATAGTGTCTTGCGTCCCTTTGTTCCAAGAGGTTTTCTTGTTCCATGTGCAACTCATATTGAAATCTCTGCATTGATTCCCAATTGGTGACTTTTGTGAAGCGTGCTGGAGCTGCAGGTGATGATGGTGACGGGATAGCATTCGGGTTGTCTGAAGGTGGTGTATCATTGGAGATTGAGATATTCAGAGATAGGGTTGGTGAAGAAAGATGTTGACTGGCCGAAGGAGTAGGGATTTGTTCTCTTGGTGTGCTTGGTCTGGGAGGTTCTGAGAATGGGAAGGGAGGTGATGGATCGACTCTCTTCTTTGGTTTCTTGGGTAATCTTCTCTTAATTGCTTTCGCTCCCGTTCTCATTCGCAAGTTCCGACCAATTTTTAGTTCAAATAAATTCGTCATAGACAACGGAGTCATAGCTCCACTTCCCAGGACTTTGTTGGTTTCCTCCATCCTTGTTTGATAACCTAGACTAAGGCACAGTTGAGTTACTAGAGGTCCGACAAACAAAGTAGTAACTTTCTTAGACTGTTGTGCTTTCAACCATCTTTTACAAACCACCCCCATGTTCACGGGTGTACTTGTGTCCATGCTCCAAAGTGCAAACAAATCAGTCCTATAAACTTTTACAAAATTCCCTGTGCGTCCTTCCCAACATTGAGCGATTATTCGACGGATAATTCGAATGTCATCTCTTTTGAGTTGAGATTGTAGTACCCTCGATCCACTCCACTCGACTCCTGGTTTAGCAATCCTTTTCCAGTAATTCCTTGGAGTTTCGGAGTCACCAAAATCAATTGGAAGTTCCTTGTACCACATGCTCTCTTGATCCTCCTCAGTATAGAATCCAAGCAAAATTCCTATAGTGTTGACTGAGATATGATGAGGTTCATTGAAGAGATTAAACTTGATTGATGGGCTTTTCAGATCGCCAGTTTTTCCTGTAACCTCCAAGGTGGCCACAAATTCAAAGATAGTAGGTATATAAGTTGAGTGGCGCCATCCAAAAATTTTGCTCCAGAAGGGTTGATGGATGAGACATGCTAGCGAGTTTCGGCATTGAAAGGGATTCAACGTTGCTAAGTCGATGAATTTCCAACTAGCTATCGAAAGGTAGACCGCATATTCAAAACGCCTTTGCTGCTCTTCCGTTAAGAATATCCTATTTTCTACAACTCGTTCATTCCTTTCTTCCTTAGGTTCGGTGAGCTCTGTTTCTACCATCGGGGCTTTTCCTTTCCTAGCCCTCATTTCTTCTTGACTAGCCGTGGATGAGTGTGAAGACATTGCCTAGAATTCATCACGAGATTTGAACAATTTATGGACTTATATTTTATAAGAAACATCATAGAATTCATCCATTACATTTACTTCATTAATGCTTCTTTTCAAGAGAATGCACATGTCATATATGGATAATATCATGTAAAACTCAAATATTGTCAATATAATATCAATTTCTTCCTCTTCTTTTAGCTAGCTAGAAATTGAAAAATGAGAAAGCATGCTTCTTTTGAAATTGACAAGGTAATATGTGGGGATAACCATACTCAAAGCCTAACAAGCAACAAATTTCTTCATTTCACACTTCTTATTCCCCATTTCATCATGAATTCGATACAATAAAAGATACCATATTACCTAGGATTTACAATCTAAACATCAAGAAATTCTGAAATTATGCAATGTTCATCATCTAATAGCAAATATAAGTTCTAAGCAAGTCCTAGAATCTATTTCTAACCCATCTCCACCATGAGAAATCATCATGTCTCAACATTCATACAAATATGCTTTACAAAGAAAATAGATCTAAAAATCTGTAAAGGAAGATAGAGGGAAGGAATATTACCTTTTGAAGAGCTTAGGAAGGAGATTCAAGAGATTTGCACCAAAAATTACTTTGGAGAAGCTTAGTCTTACCTTGGAAGAAGTTCTTAGCTCTTGGTTGAGGTAAAATGAGAAATGGGCAAGGGTTAGAGCACATTTGCGCCTTATTTACGCAGTTTTTCTGATGCCCGTCCACGCCACTCACACGCATGTGAGGGCGCGTGGCTTGCCTCTGGAAGATTCCCACGCCGGCTCACACGCGTGTGAGCGGGCGTGGCGGCTTTCTGGAGAAATTCCACGCCTACTCACACGCGTGTGAGTGGCGTGGACCGTGTTTCGTCCGCCTTCTTCAACTTTTTGCTCATCCCCTTTTTGAGTCCAATTATCATCTTTAGTGAGTAAAAAGCATTCGTTGAAGGTTATTATGGTATCGACAATCTGCTTTGGTTAGCAAAAGAAAACTATACAAAACGTAACATTTATTAGAAAGGAAAATAAACAAAGGACGACAAAGTAAAATCTAAGTCCTATAGATAACGTTGGAACTGCCTCCCAAGTGCGCCTTTGTTTATAGTCTTTGGCTAGACTTGGATTATGCTATCCTTCGAAGCATACAGACTTGGGGACTTTGCCAAGTGTCCCGTGTACTTTCGATTCGAGGTATGCCCGAAGATGGGAAATATCCTTGAATTTGGAAACTAAAGAGAGGGAAATAAAATTAATCGATAAATATGCTCGGGATAGATATTATTTCAAGATGTTCAAAAATAACATACCCCTTTTCTTCTTCCTCCTTATAGGTTCTTACCCCTGCATCCTTTCCCTTAAGGATCTCCAAATGAACATCCTCTCCACAATCTATCTCATCTAAAGCATTTTCTCTCCATTCTTGTTCTTTTGGATTGTCAAGGGTGACAATCCTTTCCCTTCTTTCCCTTCCTCTTTCTATAATTCCTAATAACTCGATATCATCCTCACTCCCCAAATCATCGTAAAATTGTAAGGAATCACTCTCCCATGAGCAAAAAGAAACTTTATCGTAGTCATCAAAATTATCACAAAATTCAAGGGAATCATCCTCACAAACATTATAAGAACTTTGGATAAGAGTTGGAGTGAGAGTCTTACCTTGTGTGGGTTTTTCGTCTTCCCACACAATTTCAATGTGATCATCGTCTTCACTCTCAATCCCTCCCCATTGTTGTGTGTTCAACTCAGGAGTCGAAACTTCTTGGAGCACCGGGGTATCAAGTTCTGTGGATTCTTTTGCACACACCTCTTCATCATTAACCATTCTGTCCATCTCGTCATTACTTTGCGGGTTGGTTTCCAGTGTCGGGTTATTATCTACGAATGGGTTGTTAGCTTGTGGTAGCATCCTTTTCATGAGCTCTTCCGACATCGATAGCATCTTAGCTTCAATTTCGTCCAGTGGAAGTCCTTCCTCGCGAAGAGTTGCGAGATTCTTCTTGATTTCACTCCTAATTTCATTTCTTAAGTTGATAGTATCCTCCTTGGCCATTTAGATGAACATTTCTAACTTATCCTTCAAGATGTGGATTTCGTCATTGACCGGAGGAAGATATTCACAAGATGGTCTCTCATATGGTATGGATTGGGTGAAATTTTGAGCAAAGGGTGGTGTTTTGCGAAAATATTTATCATGCTGTTGAGGTGGGGGTGAATAGCTAGGATGAGTGTAAGATTGAGAGCACCTATTTATTTCAGGGTTATAATTTGATGGAGGGTTATAATGAGATGGAGGTTTAACAATTGAAGGAATTGGGGCCTTGAATGCCGGTTCACAATTGGGATCAATCTCCTTCATGACTCGAATAAGTCGGTCGTTAATACTCTCAGCTATAGAACTAATGGATTCCTCTCCATTTTGATATGTAGGCTTCTCAATTCTTTCGTGGGTAAGCACAGAGGGGGTATCATGAGGATATGGTGCATAATTTGAATAAGGGAAAGTGTTTGGGTAAGGTGGATATGTATATTGTGGTGGTGGGTATTCATAGGGATTTAGATAGTAATGTGGGTAAGTTTTATAAGTTTGGGGTGGAATATTTGTCGTATATGGTCTTCCATGGTATGGGTAACCATGGGAATACGGATAAGCACTCATTGGTAAGCTTCAATCGATTTGATAAAGAAAATTTCCTGCACAGAGCTTAACCAACAACAAATATATCGCAACTAGAAATAGTTGCAAGTGAGTAGCAAGATATTCAAAGGTAATATGCTCACTTCTCAAACAAGTAACAAAAATAAGAAAATGATATAAACAAAAAGAAAACAATTCAAGAACTCTTACAAATCTACTTCAAAAATGTCAACACTTATTCGAAACCGTTTGCCATCCTCGGCAACGACGCCATTTTGATGTTGTGTTTTTAGTGGGAGGTGAAGGTGAAGTGGTAAAACGAGGAAGATTCCCCGAGTGTCGTGTCTCTCGAGGATGGCAAATGGGAACCGAAAGTGTGTGGCATTTAAGAGGTTGAAAGATAAGAGTTACAAGAATTAAAGGAAGAGTTCATGGTTGGGTAAAGGTTGTGAAAGTAAAATAAGATGGAAAATATGAAAGATAAAAGGAAAAGGGGTGCATGCCAAAGTTAAGTCTAAGGATTGATCATCGTAGGTAGCTTGGAATTGGGTTTCAGGATTGATCTAGGGAGTCACGGTCTCAGTATTGAGTGGCATTACACTCAAACTCTCAATCCTCATTCGGTTGAGGCATTTTATCGAACACCTTGCCTACCACTCCTCTCGGATCTCATCCTTTCGGATTAAGAGTGGAGATATGGATGATCTAGGCTCATGAGTGGCCGCTATCGCGCACACACTCACTTCCTACGGGTTTACTACCTATCCCGACCGGAAATAGAAGCAAAGATTAAGCAACATCTTCCATACAAAGCATCAAACATACTCCCACAACACCAAGATCGTAATATCAAGTTATAAGCAATAATCCATAGATCAACAAGGGCACACACACCCAACTAATCTACTCAAACATGATAAACATAAAGAAAAGCAATAAAATAAAGATTACTCTCAATCAATAGATCTAATCTAACAATCCAATGAAAAGAATATGTTACCCAAGGGGTGTTGAGTCTACATCTTCAATCCATCTTCAATCCTAAGATCTAATTCTAATCTAATGGAAATTGAGTGTGTTTTTCCTCCCCAAGAGGGGAAGGAATGATAAGAAAATTCAGATCTGAAAGTTGGGAGAGTCCTCCTCCAAAAATGAGAGAAAAGGGTTTAAATAGCTGCTCAAAAATCAGATTTCCGCTGTTGCCCTACTGGTCTGCTCCCACGCCTGTCACACGCGTGTGAGGGCGCGTGGGAGCTCTCTGGATAAAATCCACGCCTGCTCACACGCGTGTGAGTGGGCGTGGCAGCCTCCTGCATGATGATTTCTTTGATTGATGCTTCTTTTGGCCTAAAACTTTGATGTATCCTCCAGAAATGATTCGAAGTATTTTTCTTGAGCTGGATTTATCAAATAGAAGTTAATTAGAGATTTTATCCGTGAAAGTGATCATAATTGGGTGTAGAATCATTAAAATATTATCTAATCATGACCCACAAAAAGACTATTTTTGGCACTTATCAGGCGTGTCATGGCCTGTCTGTGGACGGGTGATTTTTCCGGTCAAGAGGCAATGGATAGTGGTTTTCCAAATAGTGACCGGACTGAGAAGCTTACAAAATCAGGAAAAGAGACTTTGGAAAAGACTTGTTCTTCTGTGCAAAAAGCCTGCCGATTAGGCTTTTTCTATTTTTGTTTTTTTTTTAAACAGTGCCATTAAATACGGTAGGTGTGAACCTGTACACCTATCGTATTTAATTAGTCAAACAATACTTTTAATACTCCAACCATAATTCCTTTTAAATGACCGGCTCGCATAAATGACCACAAACAATACTTTTAATACTCCAACCATAATTCCTGTAGGTGTGAACTTGTACACTTGCCATAATTCCTTTTAAATTACTCCAATCACTCTCCTCTCTACCCCACTTCAAACCCCACTTCCTCATCCAAATCTCCAATCTTCTGATTCTCTTCACCCACCACTTTCAAACCTTTTTTTCTGCAAATTTTGTGGTCCTTCTCAAGTCCCTTTCATCCTTTTTGCTTGTGGTCCCAAATTTTCAAATATTTTTTGACTATTAGTGTGAATCTTGTGTGGGCTCGAGACAAATGGCGGCGGTTATCCAGAAAAGCCAGTAAGAACTAATACATTTTTATTTTTATTTATTTATTTTACATGTGTACATTGAATTTGGCTTAGATGACTTTGTGGATCATGTGACCATGAAGATTAGTGTCAAGTTTACTGATAGGAAGTGGCTGTAGTTGTTGATGAGTTTGAGATACTTATAAATTGGTTCTGTGTGTTTGTTGCACTTGTAAATCATGAAGTCCTGTACTTGGTATTCAATTAACTATAATTATCTTTTAATTTTCCTTTCAAATTCACACTTTTCCTCGTCAAAGCCAATGTTCTAAATCCACTGCTCTTTATTTCTTTATTCATCACTTTAATTTGTATTAGTTGTAGCTACAATTTCCAGAGCCCATAGCCAATTAGCCATGGCATGATCTGATCTTATATAGCATACAAGATTTTGTGTTGGAACATTCCATGAAGAAAAATTCTTAAATTTCAGTTATTATATTAAGTATAAAAGCAGAAAATTCTACCAAGAAAATGGATAGAGTCACAGTACAGTATAGCAACCTAAGAAAAGAAAGTTACCAACTTTTTCAGAATTGAGTTAATATATATGCTGGGTTTTATATATTTTCAATTTTTTTTGTATACTATATTCACTATCCTGATGTGTACACATATATAATAATCAATTTTTTGACTTTATAATTATATTAATTATTCGTTTACTAACTGCCACAAGCTGTTAGGTTATGAAAGTGAATATTGTAAAAAAAAAAATTGTTCAATTTTTTTTACCTTAATATGAAAAAGATGATAACTTTTAGAAAAAATTTATGGAAGAGATTGAATCTTTTGCCTAGGGTTTATGTTGATTTGGGGATTTCTTTGCACTAGTTATTGGTTTGTGGCCACAATTAATTGCTAGTCTAGGAGATGGATTCATTACAACGACAGTTGGATGGAGACCTCAAGCCTTACCAATTCCAACCTAATTTTCCTGCTATGAAAGTAGAGGTAATTTTGGGGGCTTACAATGCTTAGGAGCTTAAGGTTATAATTGATGCATCACGACAGTGGGGCAATCTTAGCCTAATTCTCTTATTGATTACGAAAGTAGCTGAGTAGAATTCTTATGTGCATTGCCCATATATCCCTTGGTTAATTATTCTTTCCCTAATCCTGAGTTGGTTGGAACATCAAGATTACAACCCCCTAATCTGGCCCATACTTTTTATCATATAGTTTTCACCTTAATTAATTGCTTTCTTTTATTCCACATCATTCAGTCTCTGTTACTTGGATTCTATAAATTCATATACTCTAGTGCCTGGTAATTCACACAGTTTCGTGCCATAACACCAATCCTCAGCGGAACGACATTACTCCCTTTTTACACTCATCATTTGTGCTCATCACATTTTGGCGCCGTTGCCGGGGATTGGCTTATTTGGTTTTGATTGTGTGATTAATTTCTTACTAGCATTAGAGTTAGTGAATTTTAGGAGATCAAGTTTTATTTTTGTTTTATTCTTTAATCGAAAAAAAAAATTATTTGCACTAACCCATAACTAGTTCCTTTCAAGAGTGTTTGTGGTTGTGTTAGACAGCAGGTTACCCTCCTTTTATGCACACTAGATCGAAAGGGAGCACGAATCTTCGTCCCTACGATCTAAATCTTGAGAGGAAATTAAGGAGGGAAAAGAAGGTGTTACGTGATTGGCTTCGAGAGTTCCAGGACTTCGAAGTTGACATGGAGACCAGAGACAGTAGCAATACTGGGCAGCCAGCCCATACTGGTGCCAACACACAACAGCACCCGAGGCAAAGAGAGACAGTTGGGGACAACCCTGGAGTTCGTGCCGATCCTCCAATTCCAAATGTTCAGGATCAGGCACAGAACTACAGGGCTGATCCAAACCCAAATATCAATGTTGGGGGAGGATTGGGTGCTCAATTCATGCAGCAGCAGCCTGTGTACCAGCAGCCAGGCTATGGGGTTGGGATGCGAAATCTTCTCCATCAGATGAATCCCAACCTGCTTCAGCAATTTGCCCAAGAGTTTCCACAGGCAGAGCCAATGGCTGCACATTTAGCCCCTGAGTTTACTGAAGATGATTGCATTGTGTATCCAGGGATTGAGGTAAACAATTTTGAGTTGAAGACTCAACTCATTCAGATGGTCCAGAACAATCAGTTTGGAGGATCTCGGGTTGAGGACCCGAAAACCCACATAATTCATTTTGACCGTATCTGCCAGACCATCAAGATGAATGGTGTTCCTAGTGAAGCCATCAAGCTGAGACTGTTTCCTTTTTCCCTGAGAGATCAAGCACAACGTTGGTTGAATTCCTTCCCAGCCAACCATTTCATTACATGGGAACAGCTCTACAAGGCTTTCATGCAGGAATATTGTCCTCCTTCCAAGGCTGCCAAGTTAAAGAAACAAATTCAGAATTTTCAACAGTTTGGCAATGAAGATCTCCCTGAGGCTTGGACGAGATTTAAAGAATTGATGAGGCAGTGGCCGAAGAATTTGATGACCCCAGGAGATTTTATGTCCTCATTCTATGAGGGATTGTCTAACCGGTCAAAGATTATTCTAGATACCTCATCCTTTGGGGGTGTTTTCATTGATATGGGACCGGCAGCTGGAGAGCAGATTGTAACACCCCGTAAATTCGTTCAAGCCGTAAGATCGATAATTAATTCCTTGGGCAATATATTTATTTTAATTGGGCTAGTTCTTCCAATTTCATACATACATACATATATATATATATATATATACATATATATATATATATATATATATATATATATATTTCTTGAGCCTAAATTAATTATTCTAATCAAGAGCCCAATTCTTGAATTTATTCTTGTAAGGGATTTTATTCAATTTGGATCCTTACAATTCTTATAATTAAAGTATCCTTACAATGGCCCAATCTCTTAATAATATATAAGTAAAATGTCTTTAAGACATCTTATGGGCTTCTTTATTCTAATGTATATATTTAATTGTAAGGGATGAATTCCTTAGCCCAACTAATTAATCTTGTACATATTATATTCTTGTAAGCATATATAATATAAGAATGGAGCCCATTACTTCTTAAGTCTTTCACCCTAATATAATATATGTATTGTAGTATATATATTCAAGACTAAAAATCCCTAAAGGTTTTCACTCTCTCTCTCTTCCCTACACTACATTCACACGCCATTTTCATCTAGAATTTCTCCAAATTTGATCTTCATTTCTCCTTCAAGTTTTCAAGTCAAGATTGCTCCTTTAGGCTTGTTTGAGTTTGGGTAAGTGCATCTAGCTAAGAATATTCATTGCATCTTATAGTCTTAGTGATCTTTATGCAAGTTCTTATGTGTTTTCTTTTGGGGTTCCTTGGGTAAAAGATGATCAAGAAGGTGGTGGGGCTTTGTGAGCTTTGTTGAGGCTTTGCTTGGGTGGAAAGAGCTTCTAAAGGTAACCACTATGTCCATCAAAATCTATTTTTATACTCTCAATCTATATGATATTATTTGGTGTTGGAAATCCTGAAATTTCTTGATTATTAGCCCTATTCTTGGTTGTATTTGTTGGATTTCATGATCTTGTATCTTGATCTTTTGCCTAGTGTTGTTATGAACATTTGTTGGTTGGATTTCCATGATTTTTGGCCTCTAATTAGATGAAATGTTGGTGTATTGTGATCTGATTTTGTATTCTGGAATGATCTCTCGTGTCTGAGCTTAATCTGGGAACTGGAGTGTGGGACTGACCTTGCGGAGGACCCCAGCGGAATAATGTAACCCGATGGGGAGTTCCGCAAGGCCTAGGCGGTGTTGTTGGGCGGTGAAGAGTGGTCCGCCGGGGGGCTCCGTTCCCTTCGTGCGGAGGAGGCTGGCGGTGGACTGTGTTCCGCCGGGGAGTTCCGCAAGGTCTCTGGAAGTTTGATTCCAGAGACTGTTTTGGGTTGTTGTTGTCTGATTGTTTCCCTTTTGTTCTGAACATTGTTGGAGTGTTTTGTTGGGTATTTTACCATGTCTTTGGAGCATTGATTCATGCCTTTTGTTGGGTATCTTACCATGCCTTTGGAGTATTGATTCATGTCTTTTGGTTCCTCTTTTTGTACTCGTGCTTTATTGAATCCTTGAATTCATTACCTGGGAGTTGGTTTGTGTTCATAGTTGAGATGAACACTTTGTTTGGTTGTTTTGGGCTGAGTTGGAGTATGAGTATGTGGTGGTGGATCCTTTGGTATCTTTTGGAGGTCGATGGGTGAACTAACTGTGCTACTATTGACTATTGACTATATTTGGACTTCGGTCCCTGTGATTGGACTTCGGTCCCTGT
>CM008342.1:27684480-27696186 GCA_002525835.2 Ipomoea batatas | reverse complement strand
TTGCTAATGGTTCTTTGCGTGTTTTCCAGGTATGGAGTAGTCTATGCGAGAGCGCGCTAGAGTTTCTTTTTCTGAGGATGCGTAGACTTAGTTTACCTTGTTTAGACTTTGGTTTGGGCCTGTGTGCCTTGAGATATTATGATATACTCTTGATTAGTCTTTTGGGGTACTTTTGGATGATTTGGATTATGTTTGAGGATTTATTCAGTTTTATGATATGACAGTTTAGTTTATTCTTATGTTTAGCCTGTGCATCTAGGCTGTGTTTATACCTAGATGTGGCATGACGCCCTTAAGTTTTAAATTCGCTTCCGCTTTGTTATGGTTTTTGTTGAGATAGGCAGCTGTTGTGTTAAGTTTTATCTATCTCAGCCTGTGTGAGGTTGGGGTGTCACAACTCCGTATTTGTTTCTGGTAGCACTTTCTAAAAAAATGTTCCTACATGTTGTTCCAGTATGGGAGGAAGCAGTGGTTGCCCCTTTTTTTAAATTTTATTTTTATAAATCCATTTGGGATTATTTCACTTAGTCTCCTCCAAAGCACTGTTGAGCAGTAGCACTTGGAACCTCATCAGATCCAATAATTTTTCATATTTTTTTTCATAGTTCATTCCTAAACACCATGAGTATAGCTTATAGAATTACATTCTTTCCTAAAAATGGATCAAAATTTAATTACTCATTTTCACTGGTTTTATTTATTTCATTTTTAATTCTCTCTTTTTGTTGTCACTCTCTCCATAGTCCCTCCTGTCTTCTGTTGTAGTTACTTAATGCTTACATTTGGTCCAAGAACTACTAAGGAAAGGTAACTAATTAATTTTTGTCAATAAGCTTAAGAGATTATTCAAACAGTATATGCACCATATCCAAGTGGTTCAGTTAGTTTATGTTATTGCTATGTGATCTTTTGAAATGATAATAGTTCATATAATTGTATATTGTTGAAATGGAAAATTTCGTGCTTTATGAATGAAGAATTTTGTTCTGGTGAATCCAACCCTGAGGTGATTGAGGAGGTTCTGCAAGAAGAACAAAGAAAGTCAGAAATTGATAAATCAAGTGTTGGGAAAAGATATTGGATTTCACTTCTTGCAGAGGTAAGTTCTCCATATATACTCAATTTCAACATACGGTTTGCTTAGTTATTGATTTCCTAATGTATCATACTATTATTGATTATAGTATGATGAATTGAAAGGAGGAGAGAGATGGCCAAAAATTCCTTGGACTAGAGTACTAGACTAGTATTTGGTTGTAATTTCATTCTCTCTTCTATAGCTCTCAATTATTTATAATTTGGAATTGTAAACCTTTAATTTCATTGATTCTTTTTTAAGCTTTGAAGTATTGTAGTTTCAATTCATAATGTTTGTGTTAGAATTGCAGGTTGAATATTATTGTTTTGGTTTTAAGTAAAATAAATAAATTAAAATATTTTTAAAAATATATATATAACCATCCATTACTAGCGGATGAATTTTTTTTTTTTATTATTATAGATCATCCGCTACCGTTCCTAGGCGGATGCTTAATTTTTTTTTTTTTAAAAATACTAATTCGCTACCGTTCTTAGCTATGAACGGTAGCGAATGATCAAATATTAAAAAAAAAAATTTAATCCGCTACTGTTCTTGTAAAGAACGGTAGCGGATGATCAGACTTTTCGCTACTGTTGTACAATGGTAGCGAAAAGTTAGCGACATTCAGAGACTGTCTCATCCGCTACTGTTGTACAACAGTAGCGAAAAGTCTTTTACAACAGTAGCGGATGTGCAGTTTTGTACTAGTGAACCCTAGAGTTCGTGCTGACCCCCCTAATCCAAATGTTCAGAATCAGGCACAGAACTTCAGGGTCGATCCAAACCCGAATGTCTATGTTGGGGGAGGATTCGGAGTTCCTTTCATGCAGCAGCAGCCTTTGTACCAGCAGCCAGGCTATGGGGTTGGGATGCAAAATCTTCTCCATCAGATGAATCCCAACCTGGTCCAGCAGTTTGCCCAGCAGGTCCCATAAGCAGAACCAATGGCAGCCCATTTAGCTCCTGAGTTCACTGAAGAAGATTGCATTGTGTACCCAGGAATTGAAGCAAATAATTTTGAGCTAAAGACTCAACTCATTCAGATGGTCCAGAACAATCAGTTTGGAGGATCTCGGGTTGAGGACCCGAAAACCCACATAGTTCATTTTGATCGTATCTGCCAGACAATCAAGATGAATGGTGTTCCTAGTGAGGCAATCAAGCTGAGACTGTTCCCTTTTTCCCTGAGAGATCAAGCACAACGTTGGTTGAATTCCTTTCTAGCCAACCACTTCATTACATGGGAACAGCTCCACAAGGCTTTCATGCAGGAGTACTGTCCTCCTTCAAAGGCTGCCAAGTTAAACAAGCAAATTCAGAATTTTCAGCAGTTTGGTAATGAGGATCTTCCTAAGGCTTGGGCGAGATTTAAAGAATTGAGGAGGCAGTGCCCGAAGAATTCAATGACCCAGGTGATTTTATGTCCTCATTCTATGAGGGATTGTCTAATCGGTCAAAGATTATTCTAGATACCTCGTCCTTTGGGGTGTTTTCATTGATATGGGACCAGCAGCTGGAGAGCAGCTGATTGAGAGGATCACCTCTAACAATACTTACTGGTACACTGAGGGGGATGATATACTCAAGAGAGAGAAGGCAGCTGGGATGTTCGAAGTTGGAGAGAAGATGGCAATGCAGGCTCAGCTGGATACCATACAAGACATGCTAAAGCAGTTAGTACAGGGCCCTACTCAGAGTGTCCAGGCAGTTGCTCAGCCTCCACTAATTCCACAGAGTCCTTATGTTCCTAACCCCTATTCTGTGCCACAGGTACCTCTTGTAGCCTGTTGTGCAACTTGTGGTGGAAATCATGTAGCTCAGACATGTCCTTTGTTAGATTTGGGTAACCAAGTCCCTCAACCTAATGTGGAGCAAGTTGATCTCATTGGTTATTCTAGACCACAGGGCCAGGGGCAAGGTTATGGGACCTATCAACAGCAAGGAAGAGATCAGTTTGTTCCCTCTTGGAACAATCAAGGCAATCAAGTGAGGAACAATCCACTAGGTTTTCAAGGTAATCAAGGAAACAGAAGTGGCAACCAAGGAACTCAGTGGAGAAATAATCATAATAATCAGAATCTCAATCAAGGGCAGTTCCAGCAAGGGAATCAGAATTTTTGGACCACTCAGGGTCAAGGTTCCTCTAGACCATCTCAGGATGTTGATATACAGCTTCTCATGAACACTATGATGGCTCAGTTTGGCAAGATACAAGCAGAGAATCTTCAGCTGTTTGGCAAACTACAAGCAGAAATAGATGGTCTCAAGGCTCAGCAACAAGGAGGAGGTAATCAGTCTTCTAATCAACCTTTATCTTCGAATGGTAGACTGCCAGCAAGCACAGAAAATTCAAGGCACCAAGTGAATGCAATCACCACTAGAAGTGGATTAGCTCTGAAGGACCCCCCCTTTTCCTTCGAATGATCCAGTGCTTGAGAAAGCTGATAAGAAGGATGAGGGCATTCAGGTTGAGGATATTCTTGATGATAGTGAAGAGGAGCCTGTGGTGCAAAGAGACAGTGTTAAGGGGAAAGCTCCTGAGCAGGATGAGAGTGCCCCAAGTAAAAAACATGAAAGGAAGAACAAGAAGGTAGATGACTCAGTTGTGGAAATCAAAGGAGTCTGATAGAGAGAGCAAGTTCCACAAGATGTTGGATAAGCTGGAGATCTCCATGCCTTTTGTTGAAGCAATCACTCAGATTCCATCGTACAAGAAGTTCCTGAAGAATATTTTGGGCAATAAGAAAAAGCCAGAGAAGAGTGCGGTGGTGGATCTGAGTGAAGGAGCCTTGACCTGTGCAGTTCTTCAACATAAACTTCCTCCTAAGCTGAAAGATCCAGGTAGTTTCTCCATCCCTTGCATCATTGGTGGATTTGTAGTTGGTGGTGCTCTGTGTGATCTGGGTGCCAGTGTTAGTCTTATGCCATATTCTTTATGTAAGAGACTCAACCTGGGAACACCAAAACCCACATCCATGACCCTTCAGATGGCGGATCGCTCCATAAAGCGTCCGGTGGGAGTTCTAGAGGATGTCCCGGTCATGATTGATCAATATTTTATACCGGGGGATTTTGTTGTACTAGATATAGAAGAGGATGCCAAGGTTCCTATTATACTTGGTAGACCTTTTCTAGCTACTGCTGGTGCACTTATTGATGTGAGAAGAGGAAAACTTGTGATGGAGGTGGCAGAGAACAAGATTGAATTTGAGATATTCAAAATGGCGAAGCACCAGCCCTCATATGTTGATGAATGTTACTTGATAGAAGGGCTGGGTGATGGCACTACTGAGAGTAGAAAGACTGAGTTAGGGGATTTGCATGATTCCCCTATTGATCCTGGACCCCCTGAACTGTCAAGTGTGCTGAAACAAAAGAAAAAGTTCTCTGGTTCTGGTGGTTTCTGCAAAAGATGGATGAGGGAGCTGTCTAAGTTCAAAAGGCCACCGGATCGCGTTATGACACCCCAACCTCACACAGGCTGAGATAGATAAAACTCAACACAATAGCTGCCTATCTCAACCAACAAACATAACATAGCGGAAGCGAATTTAAAACTTAAGGGGCATCATGCCACATCTAGGAATAAAACACAGCCTAGATGCACAGGCTAACCATAAGAAACGAACCAAGCTGCCATATATAAACGAAAATAAATCCTCAAGTCATAACCAACAATATTCAAAGCACTAGTCAAGAGTATAATATCTCAAAGGCACACAGGCCCAAAAACCCAAAGTCTAACATCATAAACTAGTCTAAGCGTCCTCATAGATAAGCTCTATCGCGATCGCGCTCAGATTACTCCATACCTGGAAAACACGCAAAGAACTATTAGCAAAAGAATGCTAAGCAACCACCATTCACACCCGCAAGGAGATATAGATATACATAAGCTTATAAATAGGTTTACACACCCATATAGAATATAAACACCGACAAACTAGTCAATAGTTCAAAACAGATACTTAACAATAATAAGCTTAACGAATCATAAACCAAGACTCAGTCAAACAAGCCAATACCCAACAACGAAAGCATAATACAATAACGAACCATAACCGGGATACCAACTGAACAACAATCCAAAAGGAACCAACCAACCTCAACGAGAACAACAAGATATCAACCGAATAACACAAAGAACTCACAACAACCAAGCAAGAAAGAACCCCAACTCCAACCTCCAAACCCTCAAACCAATCACCAAACCAAGTCAATCACATAGTCAGAAGTCAGAAGTCAAGAGTCAAACCCGGAAAACCGGTACACAGGGGTGATGAGCCCAATCAAAGGGACCGAAGTCCAATCACAGGGACCGTAGTCCAATCACAGGGACCGACAATCCAATCACACGGACCGAAGTCCAGTCATAGGGGTAATCAACCCAATCATAGGGACCGAAGTCCAAAGTCAGGAGTCAATAGTCAATAGTCAATAGTAGCACAGTCAAAACAACCAAACAAAGTGTTCATCTCAACTATGAACACAAACCAACTCCCAGGTAATGAATCAAGGAATCAATAGATCAAGAATACAAAAAGGGAAACCAAAGACATGAATCAATACTCCAAGATATGGTATAAAATACCCAATAAATGACATGAATAAATACTCTAGAGACATGGTAAAATACCCAACAAAACAATCCAACAATAATCAGAAACAAAGGATCAACAACAGACAACAACAACAGAGAACTGCTCACTGGAATCGAATTCCCAGTAAACTTGCGGAACACCACAACGGACCACACTCATCCGACGGTCTCCTCCGCGAGAAGGAGATGGCCTCCCTCAACGGGCCTTCCCCTTCCGCCCGAGCCTACCGTCGCCACCTTGCGGATCACCTAGGCGGGTTACATTGTGCCGCCAGGGATCTCCGCAAGGCCAAACCCAATAATTCCCAGAACAGTTTCTGCCCAGACTTCCAATATCATTTCCAGAATGCAAAATCAGACCAAATACACCAACATTTCATCCAATTTAGAGTCCAAAAATAGGGAAATCCATAACATCATTGATCATAACAACACTAGGCAAAAGATCAAGATGAAATCCAACAAATACAACCAAGAAATAGGCTAAACAACAAGAAATTTCAGGATTTCCAACACCAAGAACATCATATATAGAATAGGAGTGTAGAAATAGATTTTGATGGACATAGTGGTTACCTTTAAGAGCTTTTTCCCAATCCAATCAAGCCTCAAGCTAGCTCACTAAGCCCCACCATCTTCTTGATCATCTTTTACCCAAAGAACCC
Source organism: Ipomoea batatas (assembly GCA_002525835.2). Lineage (NCBI taxonomy): Eukaryota > Viridiplantae > Streptophyta > Magnoliopsida > Solanales > Convolvulaceae > Ipomoea > Ipomoea batatas. The sequence goes on along the minus strand of CM008342.1, from coordinate 27,689,840 downwards.
CAAAAGAACATTATAAGAATATGCAAAAAGGCTAACAAAACCACAAAATGCAAGGTAGATTCTTAGCTAGATGCACTTACCCACTCCTAGACAAGCATAAAAGAGCAATCTTGACTTGAAAACTTGTAGGGAAATGAAGATCAAATTTTGGATGGTAATGAAGATGGAAATGGCATGTGGCTTGTGTGTAGGGAGAAGAAGGAGTGAAAACCTTTAGGGGTTTTTGATCTTCAAAATATATACTAAGAATACATACAATGTATTAGGGTGTAAGACATTAATATGAAATGGGCTTAAGTTACAAATATTATAATGGCTAAAGGAATTAATTATATTCAAGACTAGTAAGTTGGGCTAATGAATTCATCCCTTATAATTAAATATAATAATTAGAACAAGGAAGCCCATAAGATGTCTTAGAAACATTTTATTAATATACATACAATATATGATCAAGAAATTGGGCTTGTAGGAATATTTAATTACAAAGATTGTAAGGATCCAAATTGAATAAAATCCCTTACAAGAATAAATTCAATTAATTGGGCTCTTGATTAGAATAATTAAATTAGGCTCAAGGAATATATGTATATATATATGTATATACATATATATATATATATATATATATATATATATATCAAATTGAAGGAATTAGCCCACTTGGAATTAATTAAATTGCCCAAAGAATTAATTAACGAACGGAAGGCTTGAACGAATTTACGGGGTGTTACACTCTACCCCCCTTAAAAGGAGCTTCGTCCCCGAAGCTCAAAGCTCACGGGAACTTGAAACAGAACGATTCAAAGGAAACGAAGATTCAACGGAAGGCTAAAGAGAACGATTGCTCAACTAGTCCTAAACTTAAGAACATACTAACATGCAACTAAACTCATAACTTACCTAACCCAAAACTAGCTTGCAAAAACATAAGCTAAACAACTTACCTAGAGCAAATAAAGCCGGGTAGCGCCGCCTCATCTCGTCCTCCATCTCCCAAGTGGCCTCCTCGACTCCATGGTTGGACCAAAGCACCTTCACTAGCTTGATCGCCTTGCGTTGGGTCTCTCGCGTCTTGGAGTCCAAGATCCTCACGGCCTTCTCTTCATAAGATAGCGCCTCGTCTAACTCCAGCGTCTCGGGGGCTAACACGTGTGAGGCGTCGTGCACGTATTTCTTCAACTGAGAAACATGAAACACGTTGTGCACTCGATCTAACTCTGCTGGCAAGGCTAAACGATAAGCCACCTGCCCACCCCTCTCTAAGATCTCATAAGGGCCGATGAAGCGAGGGCTCAACATTCCGTTCTTCCCAAATCTCATCACTCCACGTGTTGGAGAAATCTTCAACCACACTTTCTCGCCTGCTTGGTACTCCACGAACTTTCTTCCCAAGTCCGCGTAGGATTTCTGGCGGTCTTGAGCAGCTTTCATTCTACTTTGAATCAGCTTGACTTTTTCTGTGGCTTCTTGCAGATATTGAGGCCCCAAAGTCACTGGATTTACCAAATCTTCCCAACACAACGGACTTCTGCACTTTTGCCCATAGAGCGCCTCATACGGGGCCATCTGAATACTGGAGTGATAGCTGTTGTTGTAGGAGAACTCAATCAAATCGAGGTGCTCCTCCCACGATCCTTGCAAATCAAGCATGCAAGCCCTCAGCATATCCTCTAAAGTCTGAATCGGGATGGAAAGCTGTACATACTCATCTTTAACTTAGTGCCCAAAGCTGCCTGTAGTGACTTCCAAAATTATGACAAGAACCTCGAGTCACGGTCAGACACGATGTCGCGAGGCCCTCCGTGGTACTTCACCACCTGGTGTATGTAAGCCCTGGCCAACTGGTTCATAGTCCAAGTCTCCTTCATGGCGATGAAACGGGCTGTCTTGGTAAGGCGATCCACTATCACCCAAATCTTGTCCTTCCCAGATCTGGTCAAAGGCAAACCTCCCACGAAGTCCATAGATATCGAATCCCACTTCCCTTTGGGCACTTCTAAGGGTAGTAACATTCCTTTAGTCTTGCACCTTTCTGCCTTGACCTTTTGACAGTTCAAACATCGGCTTACGAAGTCAGCTATTTCCTTTTTCATGTTCGGCCACCAGAACAGTTTCTTCATGTCTTTATACAACTTGTCGCCACCAGGATGAACTGAATATGGAGTATAGTGGCTTTCTTCCAATATTTGTTTCTTTAACTCTTTACATGAAATTGGCACGCACCACCGCCCTAAATATCGCATACTGCCATCGGGGTAGAGCTCAAAAGGTCCCTTCTTGCCATTAATCATCTTGGCCCTTACTCTATTCAACCGGGCATCGCCCGTCTGGCCCCTTCGGATCTCGTCAAGCCATGCCGGTAGGATCTGCATGCTAAAGAGTCGAACTTCTTCATCCATCTGCCATTCTTCTACCACGGCAATATGCCAATATTCATTCTTTGAAATTCCTTGCACAGATCGTCTGCGAGCACCCACGTGGCATTGAGCGAGTGGCTCGCCTTCCTACTCAGCGCGTCGGCCACTACATTTGCCTTCCCTTCGTGATACTGAATGATCAAGTCGTAGTCTTTAATGAGCTCTAACCAACGTCTTTGTCGCATATTCAATTCCTTCTGTGTGAAGATATACTTTAAACTCTTGTGGTCGGTATAAATCTTGCACTGCACCCCATACAGATAATGCCTCCAAATCTTGAGTGCAAAGACTACAGCAGCCAGCTCCAGATCATGCGTGGGGTAGTTCTCTTCGTGACTCTTGAGCTGTCGAGACGCGTAAGCCACTACTCGGCCCTGCTGCATCAGCACACACCCCAACCCTTTCTTTGATGCGTCGCTATACACCTCAAACCCCTCAGTTCCTGATGGTAGAGTCAACCTTTCTTTCAACTCTTGAAACGCTGCGGCAAACTCACTGTCCCATCTGAAGGGTGTAGTCTTCTTCATGAGTTGCGTGATCGGTCGGGCTATCTTAGAGAAGTCCGGAATAAACCTCCTGTAGTAACCTGCCAAACCCAAAAAGCTTCGGACTTCAGACGGAGTTGTTGGTGCCGGCCACTCTATCACTGCTCGAATCTTAGCAGGGTCCACCGAGACTCCATCCTTAGCTATCACGTGACCTAAGAAAGCCACGCTGGTCTTCCAGAATTCACACTTGGACAGTTTGGCATACAACTGTTTCTCCCTTAGAATGTGTAACACGGTCCGAAGATGCTTTTCGTGCTCGGTCGGATCAGAAGAGTAAACCAGGATGTCGTCGATGAATACCACCACGAACTCATCTAAGTACGGCTGAAACACCCTGTTCATCAAGTCCATGAAAGCAGCTGGAGCATTCGTTAACCCGAACAGCATTACCGTGAACTCGTAGTAGCCATAGCGGGTCCGGAACGCCGTCTTCGGAACATCCGCCTCCGCCACTCTAAGCTGATGGTACCCGGATCGTAAATCAATCTTCGAGAAGATGCCGGCTCCCATCAACTGATCAAACAAGTCATCGATTCGCGGTAGGGGATACTTGTTCTTAACTGTTACTCGGTTCAGCTCTCGGTAATCAATACAAAGACGCATACTACCATCTTTCTTTCTTACAAAGAGCACCGGAGCTCCCCACGGCGAAACACTCGGTCGGATGTACCCTTTGTTCAGCAAGTCTTGCAGCTGCTCTTTCAACTCTTGCATTTCCTTCGGAGCCATACGGTACGGGGCTTTCGATATTGGGGCTGTCCCTGGCATCAAATCAATGGTGAACTCTACCTCCTGGGGAGGCGGTAATCCAGGAATCTCCTCAGGAAAGACATCGGGGAACTCGCGCACTATGGGTATTTGCTGCACTTCATCTTTCGGAGCACTGAGATCCTCAACTGCACATAAAAAGGCCTCATGCCCCTTGGCGACATATTTCTTGATCTTGATCATAGAGACCAACTTGACCTCGGGCTCCTTAGTCACCCCTCGATACGATACCCGCCTGCCCCCAGGGCCCTTCAGGACCACCTTCTGCTCGCTGCACAAGATCTGAGCCATATACTGTCCCAGCCAGTCCATACCCAGCACCACTCCGAAGTCATCCAAGTCAAACTGAATGAGGTCGCTCGGAAAGGTCACTTCCTTGATCTTTATGGGCACGCCCTCGTAGATGTGCTCACACGCCTTAACTTCCCCTGATTCCACCTTGACTGCAATCCTCGTCGCTACACTAGGCACAATGCCCAGCTCACTGACTAACTTCGAGGATATGAAGGAATTAGAGGCTCCAGAGTCGAACAACACCAAGGTGGGGACGGAGAGTACCGGGAAGATACCGGTAACCACATCGCAGCTCTCGGCCTGGGACTTGTTCATAATAAGAAGATCTTCGGGCGAAGATGGGACTCCTTCGTTTCCACTCGCTCTCTCGAAGCCAGGGAGAGTCACTCCCTTACTACCCGAGCTGCTACCTCTCGAAGTCCTCATCGTCCCAACGTCAGACGCCTTCAGCTTCTTGAGACGATCTAGCATTCCTCCTCCCGTGCCTGGGGCTTCCTCCCGCTTCCTCGACGGCAGCATGATGCTAAAGAGGGAGATAACTAACAGAAAGCGAACAGGATTGCGGTCGGCCTTAACCCAACACGCAAGAAAGCAAGTGAGAACAAGCTCACAACAAGCAAACAACAAACAACCTGCAAAGCATAAACAAAAGCAAATAAACGAGTCCTCACCGCGCGGCCTAGAATTCACACATCTTAGAATTCTTAAACATCTTAATTTCTACTGATCAAGTCCTAGAGTCTCAGATTACAACCCTAGGATTCCTACTTAGACCTCAACATAGGCTCTAATACCAACTGTGACACCCCAACCTCACACAGGCTGAGATAGATAAAACTCAACACAATAGCTGCCTATCTCAACCAACAAACATAACATAGCGGAAGCGAATTTAAAACTTAAGGGGCATCATGCCACATCTAGGTATAAAACACAGCCTAGATGCACAGGCTAACCATAAGAAACGAACCAAGCTGTCATATATAAACGAAAATAAATCCTCAAGTCATAACCAACAATATTCAAAGCACTAGTCAAGAGTATAATATCTCAAAGGCACACAGGCCCAAAAACCCAAAGTCTAACATCATAAACTAGTCTAAGCGTCCTCATAGATAAGCTCTATCGCGCTCGCGCTCAGACTACTCCATACCTGGAAAACACGCAAAGAACTATTAGTAAAAGAATGCTAAGCAACCACCATTCACACCCGCAAGGAGATATAGATATACATAAGCTTATAAATAGGTTTACACACCCATATAGAATATAAACACCGACAAACTGGTCAATAGTTCAAAACAGATACTCAACAATAATAAGCTGAACG
>CM008342.1:27643240-27654125 GCA_002525835.2 Ipomoea batatas | reverse complement strand
GCTAAGCCTGCAAATGACCATGCTGGACTGCCTACTGAGCCAACTGAGGTTGACACTGGAATGCCTCACACTGACACTGCAAGAGAAACAGAAGTTGCTTTAGAGGATGATATTGCCTATGATTTTTTGTCTGAAGCTGTGGATGTAGCTGCTATGTTTGACAGTGTTCCTGAAGTTGAAGTTGGTGTTCAACAAGAAGAAATCACAATTACTCAACCACAAATGGACTTTGACAACACTCAGTCCCATATTGGCCAACAAGTGACAGAATCTGCTCCAAAGGTCACCAAAGCCTCCAACACTTCCAAGACTTCCAAGACTTCTACTGTTCAACCTCGCAGAAGATATGGAACACGGAGCACTATCAAGCCAAGGTTCACCAACACCATAGACACTGCTGTTAACATTGATTGAAATAGTTCTAGTATCATGTTGTTTTGATGTATTAACATTGCTATAGCTTTTGGTACTTTGCTATGGATTAACACTGTTAGCTTTTGGAGCACTGTAGTTTGCTTTTGGTAGTAGCTTGATGCACTACTAGCTGATGTTTTGGTGCTTTGGATTAACTAGTTGTTAGCTTTTGGTAGTTTGCTATGGATTAACTAGTTGTTAGCTTGTTTTTTTGGTGCTGTTAGCAAACTGGTCATTAAAGCAGTAATGAATGCTTTTTGGTCCTACTTTTGCTCACTGTTTTTGGTCTTAAAGTTGCCTGAATTTGGTCCTACTTTTGCTCACTGTTTTTGGTCTTAAAGTTGCCTGAATATGGTCTTAATGAACAAGCAGTTTAACCATTACCAATAACAAAAAAGCAGAATGTTCTAACCATTACCAATAAAACACAACCACAGATTTTATTACCACTCAAACCAAACACTAACTACAAACTAATTATGGGAGCATAGGCACCCCATAGCTCTCATTTTTTCCTATAGCCAAACAACACATTAACACAACAATAACAACTACAACTACCATCTTGCTTGTACAGTTTCTGCCCATATTTTTATCCTTCATTTCTTCCCTTGTTCGCAAACTTTTCACCATGGCTTTTAACTTCGCAATTTCTTCTTCATTTTTGACAATTACTTCTTCATTTTTGTTAATTCTCTTCAGTAGCCCCGGTATTATCCTCTTTGACCTAGGGCACATCGGGGGATCATACCACTTCACAAACCCACATGATCCATCCTGAAAATTGGAAAAAATTATACTTCGAATTGCAAAATTGCAAACTGCACAATTCTAAACATTACCCCATCTCAAAAATTTCAAAAATAAATACACAAATTACAAACCTTACAACTTGAACATTCCCAATACCTTCTACCCGGGTTCTCATTTGTCCACGATGTCTTCAAAACCATTTCTTGCCGGCATTGGCATTGTTCAATTGAAACCCATTCACCATACGCGTAGCTCTTCCGCGCTGTTTTCGACGAACTGGAAGAATTCGGACCCTCTTGATGGGAATACATTGTCTTTCGTCAGTTTTTCACCTTCATTGCGCTTCATAAATGGACGACATTTACTTTAAAGATGGGAGATCCTAGTAAAAAGACAGAAATAGCCCTCCCCCAAACGGCCAATTGACGGGAAAGTTAACGGCGGACCAAAATTGGAACACGTTTAATAACAATGGACGCAATGTGGCAAAAATAAGAAAAGCGGACTAAAATTGGAAAATGGCCAATAAAAGTAGGACCAAAATAGGCATTCACTCTATCAAGAAAAGTGATCATACTTATATCCTATACTAGCCTTAGACATTCTCTATGAAAATTTAATGACCCAAGGGCTGAGTATATTGTCATTTTCCAAAATTTTCAAAATTGGGTCAAATCTTTTAAATCAATTTGTTTGTTTGTTGCCAAAGACCTTGTGGTCTAGTGGCACCCGGTGTCCCGGTTTACACTCCCACATGGATGATGGGAGTGGGTTTGAGCCTTAGTAGAGGTAACTGTTGACTCGAGTGCTTCAGTACGTTGAGAAAGTAGCTATGAACAGATACTACATTGTAACAGAGTCAGTAGTACAAAAAAAAATTTGTTTGTTTGTTTTTTTTTTCTTTTCTTTTTTAATAATCCAACCCATTTTCTGAAAGTGTAAAAGAAAAAGGTCAAGGTAAGCTATTACTTTTCACAAAATTTTCCTAAGTGTTTGAGTGTTCTTCAAAATCTCTCTACAACTCATCCTCTAAAAAAAACCTCAAATTTCAAAATATCAAATTGTTTCATTGGCTTCCAACGACAATCCATCAAACCCTCCAAGTCCCAAGCATACTAATGGCCAACCAGCTCTTGAGGAGCTAAGTAACAAGGTAAAATCTGGTAGTATCTTAGATAAGAATAGATTTCTCTGGCACTCTATAGACAAAGCATTGAATGAGAGGATTCTTCAGAAATTTGAAGATTGTGGATTGATGAGGTACCTTACTCATGACTACCGGATGGTTTACATGCTCGACTACACAAAATGGTTTATCCATGCCAGAGTGGTTTTAGTTTTCCGTTTCAATATTTGTTGGAAATAGTACCAGTTTACCAGAACACATATATGTTCCACACTAAACCTCATAGACCAAAGGACAAGCTACCCCCTAGCTAAGCCAAAGAAGAAAACCTCTATGGTTGTTGAAAGTTCATCTAACATTCCTTTGCTAGAGGTGGCAAAATAGCTCAAATCCTAGAAAGCCAAAAAGAAGCTAGTAGATGAAGAAGGAGAAAGCAAGCCCCCAAAAGTTGTAAAGGCTAAGAAGGTTGTTAAGAAGAGAGAAGACTCTACAATTTAGGGGGAACCTTTGACGAAATAGGGACCTGCCATCCCCAAAGTAATTGAGGTTCAATGCCTCATTCTTGTCAATAAACCTGTAATTGTTCAATCTCAACCCATCCCATAAGAACGTTACAGAGGTGATTGGAGGAATAATTTGAGATGTTGCTACTACCAACATTGAAGAAGGAGAGGAAGTTATTGCACGAGAAGTTGATCCATGAGAAGGTGAAGCTGAACTGCGAAATGTGGCTGACCAAGCAGTGGATACCAATGTCATGCCATCAAAAGATCAACAACGCCAAATTAGTGTTAATGTAATCCTAGCTCTTCAAATTCATATGGAAAACATCCCAAAGGAATTCTTTGTAGATGAAGACTTAATGGATGAGCTGATAAGGGTGAAAAATTGAAAGCACTAGAGGATCAACAACTTTCAGACCATTACTGATGGGATCTCATAGATGGGACTTGAAGATGAATTTGCATTTTACTAGCTGGGTTATGAATACATACCTTAGGCTATTGACTAGAATTTAATTGAGCAAGTGTACAACAAGAAGTTGGCTGCTCGAGAAGTTGATAAGGGCAAGTCAAAGCTAACACACAAAGAAGCTCAAAGTCAGGTTCTTCGAGCTACTAAGAAGTAATACTTAAATTAAGAAGCTGAGGAAAGCAACTGATATTTTGGAAGGTGAAGCTAGGACTAGTCTACAAGATGAATTCAAGGAGAAGTTGATGCGAAAAGTCTAAGTTTGGAAAGTCAAGGTCAAGAAGGTTCGAAAAGTCTAGTAGCAGATGCTACGAGAAGTAAAGTTCCAGATGTTCTGAGTAGTCAGGCTGCTGAGACTATGAAAAGTAATGCTGCTGAGGTACTAAGAAGTTAAGCAACTGATGCACCGATAAGTCCCTCTCCTAAAGTTGTTGCTTTGAGAGATGAACGAGAAGTTGTTGACAAAGATGCAACAAAAGATACCAGTCCGAAAGGTGACGATGTAGTGAAAAGTCCCACTCTAAGAAATCACCAATCTCATGGTTCGGAGAGTCCCATGAGAAGTCAACCAAAACCTTATTCGAGCAATTCAGAACCAAAGACAACGTAACCCAAGAGGTTGTTAGTGGTGACAATATTGCTCTAATCGAGAAGTTTGATGCTTAAGTGCCTGAGATTCAAGATCAACTCCCAAGGCTTCCAACTCCTCGATATGATCCAAATGAGGCATATAAGGATATGACAAGTTTCCTTGTTGCTGATGACTTTGAGGGTTCCCATGACGATGGTGGAAAAAGGGAAGCACCTCACATGGATAACAATTCTAATGACAATGTTGAGTATGTGCAGGAACATGTTCATACTAAAAGGCCAATTCAACAAGATCATGCCATTGATCTAATGATGTTGATTGCAAAGGACCAAAATTCCTTCTTTAAAAAGATGAAGAGAACTGCTAGAGCTAATATCTCATAAACTAGTATTACCAAAAGGCTAGTAACGTTGTAGTGGCAATCTATTGAGGAATTAACGGTTAGCCAAGCTGGAAACCAAGATGTTATCAACTGGATCTTAGAATAGGCTAAACAATCTATCCACGACATGTGGAAATTGGTTGAATCCCTCGTCAAACAAAAGGGCACAATAGAAGAGAAATTGGACTTTCTTGGTGGTCAAGTTGATAATGCTAATCAAAGGTTGGGCCAGGTTGAACAGAAGTTGGATATCATACATGAGAGCCAGTTGATCCTAGGGAAAAATCAAGAATTCATGAGAGATTCTGATGACAAGTTTCTAGAGGTGGCTGATATTGTCCATTTTTTTTAGGTTGAAGGCATGCTCAAATTAAAATCTATGTTGTCTAATGACGCCAAAAAGGAGAAAAATGAGCGATAAGGGTGGAGATAGAAGTGAGAAGAAGAGAAAATATTCTGGTAGGGATCTTACCATAACCCTTGGTAGAAAATAAGTTCCTTTCAAACCTTATAGGAGTTATAAGTTCTTGGCTGAAAATATGCCTGTGTGGACAAGGAAATGGGATGCTAAATGAAAGGTAGATTACATCATGCACTAGAATGAGCAGTTCGAGAAGGAGAAGCAAAGGGAATAAGAAGCCGAAAGGCAAAAGAAGAGAAGGAAGCTTGAGGCAGAAGAAGCTGAGCATGAGGTTCTTGCCAAGATAGCCAAGCGAAAACAAGTGTCCACATATGCTTCTGATCATGACCTTGGGGTTCATCTTTTTGACATGATCAAGAATGCATGAATCTCCATTTTGGATTATATGAAGCCCGGAGAATGCATAACTTGGTGGAAATATGGAGTAATTGAAGGTGAGACACTTGTTGAAGCCTTTAAGAATTACTTACAATTTAACATTTTCAACTCCTATATGCCATATATGCTTCATGGAGACGTTCAATGATCAAGGAGAAATATCAACCAAGTGGTTGGTAGTCTAAGAGAAAAGCTCAAGAGAGACCTTGAAGAGAAGAAAAAGGAAGATAAAGACATGTTATTTTTTAATAAGAGATGTTGTTTTAGATGAATGTAATATTTATTTACTCCAAGCTTTCCTTACTTATCTCTTGAAATATTTTGTGACTGTAATGATTTTTTGTGCTAATGGAAATTTCAGTTTTAGTTGTGTTGTAGTTAGATTTAAAACTTTTATTTATAAAAGTTGTCAAACTCATAGGCTGAATTATAATTAAAAACTATTCAGATTAAAAAAGTCAGTTGCATAAAAGTGTATAAGGTTTTGTCATCATAAAAAATGGGAAGTTGTTAAGAACAAGTCTTCTTTGATTTTGATGATACCAAATTATGTTTGGAGTTTTAGTACCATATTTATTTTTAGAAATAGGAATCTGAAAGGTAACTTAGATAATAAACTTTACCAACTGGGAAGATTAACCGGAAAGTAAAACAAGTTCAAAAAGCAACCTTAGGATATTGTTAGTCTTCAGAATGTCACTTTAAGAATAAATCTTACATACTAGGAAGTCAATTCAACTGGGAAGAAAATGAATTCGATCGAGAAGTAGTAACCTATAAAAAGTTAAGCTATCTTTGAGAAGTCGCGAGAAGTCAAGACTGTGATGCATTGAAGGCTCGAGAGGTTGAAGACCAAAGAGTTGAAACTACTAAGAGTGAAAGATATGAAGAGTTGAAGACTAGATAGTTCAATGGTCCAAAAGTGAAAGGGTCAACCTTTACCGGAAAGTAGGGGCACAGAAAATTAACTTAAAGCAACAAGTTAATTTCTGAATAGTTAAGGATTGACCAAGGAAAATCAAATTAGAGAGGTTGCTAAGGAAAGATTCGAAAGGTTAACCACTAGAAGTCAAGGATTACCTTTTCATATCTACTATTCGAACATTCTCTGAATGAACAGTTAAGTTCCTCAAAAGCTCATAATGCAATGAGAATGCTACCAAGGCAAGAGGAGTCCTAGGCACACATCCCAAGGACATTTCCCAAAAAGACCAAGACATGTTTCACAATTAAAAAAGCTAGGAGCATATGCAAAAGTACATCCAACGACTAAAAATCTAACAAAAAGCAACCTACCACATTACCCTATAGTCTTTGCATGCAAGTTTATTACACCATTTGTTTCCCTCAAACATATAAATTTGGGGAAATACCACCATTTTCTTCAAGTTTATTGTCCGCTATTGTAGATAATGAGATAGATAAAGTGCATGCATCACGAGATGATCATCAAGAATGGGATATGGGAGCATTAATTATTATATGTAATAATGCTTTAATTAAGTGCTTATTGTATTTTTTAATTTTCTTATTGTAATACATCTATTTATCTATATATTTTCGTTTGTTAATAATTTTTCTTTCTAAACAGACATATGGATTCATCAAATGATGATGGTACTACAAAAGGTACTCAGGGTACTCAAGAGAGTGATACTACTGTTAAGACGAGGGGTGTCACTCGTATGAAAAAACCATTCTGCAACGTGCTATTTCGATGAGGCAGCCAATTGAATTTGATGGATTGGATCCTGTTTACGAGCCAAGTGGCAGTGCATTTAAAAGCTATGTTGCATTATTGGGACGTTTGTTGTAATTTTTTGTATCTTATATTATGAAATTCTATACCTTACGAGTATGGATTATATATACCTCATCATTTCGATTCAGGATCCATAATGCTATGTGAACTCGATCCATGATATAAATTGCCAATATGAATTACATGGGAAAATTTTACTGTGGACCTCGGTCCATATAGTAATGTGGTCTATGAAATAAGTATCACTTTAATTACACTTTAGTTTCATTTGATAATATTGCTCTGCTTTTTAGTTTCATTTTCACACACACTAGTTTCATTATAGTAATACCAAAGTATCATTTTAAGTGTATTATAGTTTCATTTGACAATATACATTATTGTATGAGCTCTATTTTGTAGTTTTCATTTTCCACACACACTAGTTTAATTATAATAATGCTAAAGTATTATTTTAATTACACTCTACGTTCATTTGACGATATATGTTATTGTGAGACTCTGGATTTTAGTTTCATTTTTCACATACACTAGTTTCATTTTTACAACACTAAAGTATCATTTTAATTATACTGCTGTTTCATTTAACAATATACGTTGTTAAATGGGCTCTGCTTTTTAGTTTTATTTTCACACACAATAATTTCATTTTAACAATACTAAAGTGTCATTTTAATTATATTACAGTTTCATTTGACGATCATGGTGCACTGCATAACAATTGAATTACATGGGTGCCAATTTCCTCTCCTCTCAAACTTTTGGGCTTTGGCCCGAGCCTTTTTGGGCTCTGACCAGCAGCATCAATGATTGTCGGGCCCACAGATTGTATAATATATTTGGGTTGTTATCTCGTTATATGTAAAGTCATAAGCTGATATTTGATTTATCACAAAGCAAATGCACTGGGTCCCATCTTACTTTTATAAAGGTACGTACAACTTTGGAACTCCTGTGTGACCTGTCAACTAGTATACTTGGGCATAATCAAAAGAAGAATGTATATATCCATTGGGAAAATTCTATGTTTTTTAAAGAGTGCATGATATTACACGCAAAAGAATGTAGTACCTCTATTATTATACTTCGATTTTAAGTGACATAAATTTATAATTCTTACGAGGAGTTAAACTTGATAATTTTGTAATTTTCGAGTCAATTGTCTAACTAACATAATTGGAGTTGCCTCCACGTAAAATTAGAATTTTAAAATAATAAAATTTAAGAGTAACTTATTAGTTGCAATTTAGAAGAATTCAAATTGAGAGAAGTATCGATGTCTGTCATGTTCAACTTATCTAAGCAATTTGAAGGGTTTTAAACAAGAGTGTACAATATTTCAAAAAAAAAAAAAACAAGAGTGTACAGTTGCACAGTTAGTGAAATCGAAGTTATTGATCTTCAACATTCAATAGTTCAGATCTGTCTACATTAACTCATGAAAAGAGTGGACTCATTTGATCATGCGTGTGTGTGTGTGTATATATATATATATATATATATATATATATATATATATAAATTTTCATATACCTCAAATCAAATATTTTAAGTCATATGATACCACATTAATTATAAAAAGTAAATTAAAGAGAAGATCCATAGTCAAAACATCATTAATTAATATAATAAGACAAAATACTATATTGATTACATGAGGTTTAGAAAATGCATTTGGTGTTGAAGTTGCTTCTATTTAACTTCTCAATTGCAATGAAATGACGTTTGAACTATATTTTTTTTTGGTGGCAATGAATTTTAAATGTATTTGATTGGCTTATGCATCAGTGCATGTAGAAATGTAGTTGCATAATGTTGTGATTTTTATGAACACCAAATCCCACCCACCATGTTGTGCTATTATAAAATTAGGTGTCTTGACCAGATGTGACGCATTTCATGATTTACCTTCTTCATCAGTCTTCAGGGCAAGAACAACGAATAGTGATGGACTCTTAAGTTTGAGGTTAAAACTTATAAAAAAAAAACGAGTAAACATTAATCGTATATAAAATATAAAATTAAAAATAATGAATATTACTGACAAACAAACAATTGATATGATTCATGACAAATAAATGATTAGTTTATTTAATAATATGATAAGATGAAGTTTTATAATAAAATTGTATGACATAATTATAACGCTTAAAGAAAATTAGTTATCTTTTGTTTTGATATGCTGACAACTCCAATCCACTAAAATAGACCACATATATACACATGGTGAAACTAAAAAAGAAATACCTCTAATTAAAGTTACTCCATTGTTACCTTATTTTAAATATGAAAAGTGTCAAGTACTATGTAGTGTGTAGTGTGATGATACCTCATCTACCGTTTCAAATGTGTGGCTACAAGATTGAACTCCGGCGTTGGGGTGACATTGAGTTTTTGGACCAAAAAAGATTGACAAAGTATAGAACATATACTACTTGTAAAGAATCATATGACTGTTTCAGAAAAAATCATAATTAGTTGAAAAATTTGTAATTTATACCCGTCATAAATTATGATCAATGCCACATCTGAATTATTAGTGGTGTAACTGTTGCCCATCAAATTTCAAAACATGCATGACATGTATTGCTCCTCCCCTAAAATGAAGAAGGAGAAACATTGTTGTCGGCAAAGGGAGAACAAACGAAGAAAGAAAAATGGATGAAAAAATACATAGTTTTTGAATAAAGAAAACAGCGAATAACCACATTTACACCACTAATAATTCATGAGTACAGTGACATTGATAATTGACATATTTGTGAGATGACATTTATTACAATTTTCCCTTATTAATTTAACCTTTATCTATAGAAAATTTTCTCTGATCTCCTCCTCAAGAAAATACATTATTTCATCATAATTAATATAGTTTAACTTGTAGATCAATATATATATATATATATACATCCTAGCTAGCCACTAAACTTACTTGGAAATATATATTGCAGATGGATGGGATCCTCTGGATCGGCCATGGATGATATGAGCACAATAAGTGCAGATATATGGAAGCTATCTATGCACTTAGCACCATATATTACTTCAAGATCTACTATACATACAAACATACCTTAGCTTACTATATATCCTAGCTAGCTGATCAGCTACTTAGATCCAATTCAAAAGCAAAAGATAGAAGATGAGATAGATGTTGGCTCAGCTCCCCAATTGAATGCTGATATATGGATGGTCCATCTGCTCATCTGCAAGACTCTACTAATCAACAAACCAATTAAGCAGTGCTTGATCTGATAAATATAATATGATCAAGAATTGAAGGATATGATTATATATATATATATGTATGTATATATATGCCATTTTCTTTCTTCTTTTTATTCCTTAGCTTTTTACTCCATGTGGATGTGTGTGTGTGTGTATATATATGTGTATATATTCATTGAATAATAAAGGTGTATAGAGTTGGTCATATGTCACTATTGTTGACTAATTAATTAACATAATATAATTATACATAGTGGCCCAGTATGATTGTGAAATAATCTTTCTTTAATTTAAGCACTAAACACAGCAAAATCCATTAGCATTGCATGCGTGCGTGTACACCTACAGCTTCATCTCTGGGTCTCCATCTATATCATTAAAGGGTGTTTGGAAAATGATTTATCACCTAAAATCTAGCTTTTTGGACTGGCGAAATAGTTAATATAAGTGTTTTGTAAATTGCTTTTTTTCTCTAAAAGATTGAATTTATAACCTTAAGGGTCACATGTCACAATCCGACAAAACATCTGAGAGAATGTAAATCATGGTAACTCAGCTAAAGGGGTCACTTTGAGAGGTTTGCTCCTACGTACTGTTGCTAGTAAGACTCAGTCCTTGTCTTTTTTCCTAAATTTCATCACTGTGACCAACTGAGTTGCCCATGCGGACAAAAACTATTTAGTAAACCGTTTTTTTGGCTTAGCTTATTGATGCCAATAAGTTAAAAATGAAAAAGTTACTTTGAGTAGCTTATTGATATCAGCTTATTGCATTTTTTATTTTAAAATTCTAATTTAGCATTAATAATAGTCTAAAAATGAAATTTTTTCTTTTACTTATTTACCAAATAAATTTTC
>CM008342.1:27530189-27541308 GCA_002525835.2 Ipomoea batatas | reverse complement strand
GGTGGAAAACTTTAAAATAGCCCAACCAAACAACAGAAGAAGCCTACAGAAACAATTGTTTTCACACTGTTTAGCATCGAGTATTCCATGTAAGGGTAGAATAAGCCGGAAAAGCAAAAGTAAACATGAATATATATGATATATTATTTTTTTTTTTAAAATTACAGAATATCATTTGTTCTTTTAAGTTCAAAATGCAAAGTTGTAGACTTAGTTGCAAGATGAAAATTAGTCTCTCCAGATTTCAGTTCTTTAACTTCATCAAAGTGAACCAGGAAACAAATAATCATCAATTTTCACTCAATACTGAGCAAAAACAAAAATTCTACATAAAATGAAGCTAAATATCATAGCAAAACAAAACATTCCACAAAAAAGAGTTAAAATATTCACACAAATTAAAAGGCTCTTGACTCACCGATACCAGTAAGCAAAGCAAACAACCACTTCACCACAACTGAATACCCCACATAAAGCTTCCCCTTTTTGGCCTGTCCATATTTAAATTAAAATAAAACTTTAATTGACATGATCAGGAGGATTACAATTGAGCCAGTAGAATAAGAATTCTCACCTGTTGTTCTCGATAAGCGTAGTTTTCAATGACTTCATAGTCGAGACTCTCCACAGACCCGTCCTCCATCTTCTTGGAGGGGACCAACCCTTCGAGCTCTTCCTCCTCTTCTGCCGGCAGCCGCGACCACATCGTCTTCGCCGTTTCCAACCCGTTCTGTAAATGATTCGATAACATCTTCCCTTCAAATTCCTTCTAATCTATGAAGAACCGAAAACCCCCAAATTCCAAACACTTCACTGCCAAACACGCGGAAATTCTATCTTTCTTGGCGTTATTCAAGATAGAATTCGAAAATTTCCCGATCAAAACGGAATTTTGCCGTCAACAAATTCTCATCACTGCTTATGCGTATACATATATGATCTGTGGGGGTTGTGCGTAAAGAATTTGAATTGATTCGATCGGTGAAATAGGATTTCTTTGATTCGAAGATAAGAGAGAGAAGAGTCGGGAAGACTGGTTGTTGGATGACTCGTTTTTCCACTCTTTCCCTCTCTCAGCGTTGGAAGAGAGCAGTGTTGGTTTTCTTTGTAAACTGTGAACTGTCAAGTCTTCTTCTCAGTCTAATTCTTTGGCATTTAACTTTTACTTCGTTGTTTCTGTTGACTCTTTATTTATACTTTTAGCAAGTGTTCCATTTCCGGTTTTCCATCTCACAATTTTCTTATTACTTTTCGTTAATCAATTTTTTGAAAATATAAAATTTGACAAAAACGAGGATCCGTGAAGTGGATCAAATTATAAATAAATAAGAGTATAAATATTTCAGTTATAAGTATTATAATATTTATAATTAGTAATTAACTAAATAGTATCACAATTTCACGTATAAATATTATAATATGTATTATAAATAACAGTTTTTTATTTCAAATTGGTATTAAAACTTTTATAAAAAAAATATTATGATTTCTATCATAAGTAATAAGCAACTATCATAAATTCACCTGTCTCACAAATTAAGATATGTGATACGGTCTCACACTTGTGAGACTCATAAAATTAAATCAAATTCTCTTGTGAGACTATCTCACGAGTTTCATTCTGTGAGGCGGATTATGTCAAGAAAACTTTTGGTCTTATGGACGTTATGGTATATAAGTTTAATAATATTATTTCCTCAAATACTCTATTACACTTTTGGTATAAAGTATTACATTTATATTATAAAGTATTTTATATAAAACTTAAAGTATTGATTATATTTACAATTCTGCAACGTAATGATGCTTTATTTTTTGTAAATTGTCTATTATAGATTTCTTATAAAGTATGAAGTATTATATATAATGCTTAAAATATTGACGATATTTGCAATTCTGTTATATTAATCATTTTATTCTTGTGTCCGTGTAATATTATAAAAAGAAAAATGTGTACTAATAATTTTCATGAAATCTTTTGAATGTTATAAAGTATTAAAGTTGGTTGTTATGTAACCCAATGGGGTAGCTCAAGTGGCAAGTGAGCTCTCTTTGTGGGGAAGAATTCCGGGAGAACCCAGGTTCGATTCCCACAAGTGACGATTCCCCCTGGGCCAGCTCCTGTGCCTCTCGGAGCGAACGTGGGTGGACCTGGACCTTGTGGTCTAGTGGCATCAAATCCTTGGGAGGTGGTGGGTTCGAGCCTTAGTGGAGTCATAGGTTGAGAAAGTATCACACGGATTAACACTATATAAATAAAAAAGAAGTGATGTTTTAAAAATAGAATTTCTTTTGGGAAGAAAAAAAATGTAATAGTAATGAAATGATAAATTACAAATTATTAAAAACCTCTTTGTAAACTACATTAGTAGTAGAATTACAACTACTTTTTGAATCATCGCAAACTAAAATCTTTAGGCCGCGTTTGGTTGACTTATTCTTGATGCAGCGACATATAATTGATCATGTGCAAAAACTTATTTCCGTAGGATCAACCCAACATTTGACAATGTTTGCCCTTGACTTTTGTTGATAGTCATTTCATATGACAACATGAGAGGAAACTGTCTCCTATTAAACTTGAAAGGCAATCTTGTGTCGGATGGCATTATTGTCATTCTAGCAATCAAAACCTTTGTTCTCGCATTTGGTCTTGCCAATATGTTTCCTTTAACAACATGTTCAGTTAATCTCGTTACAATCAACCTAGTACCATTGCATAGTCCAAGAGTGTGATCAATGTTTCTCATTAACATTACAGGTGACCCAACCTTTAATGTTAAAGCATGATTTGGAAGGCCTAAAGCTCTTATGGTGTTTAAAAATTCAGGTGTATGGACATCTGCAAGTACTGTATTCGAACCATATGCTTTACACGCAGTGTTAGAACTGTAATATATCTTTCCTTCCCCTATAGTCAAGTCAAACAAATATTGATTAACTTCATTCACCACTTCTAATGTTGGTGCTATAACTGCACTGCTAGAAAGCAACAACCATCAATTACGCCACCAGTGAAGTTGGGGAACGTACTCTGAACAATAGTTGCAATAAGATCACAATTTGATTTCAACAACATTTCATATGGGATATCAACCTCAGCGTAACCATCATTATCTTCTCCAATAGTACCATCACCTATACAAGCAAGCCAGTTAGCAAATTTTCCAATTTTTATTGATCCAAACAAGCTTGCATACTATTTAATCTCAAATTCTTTGTAAGGCACATCACTTTACAATGACTCCAAAGGTATGATGAATTTATAGCTGCAAAGACAATGTCCTATCTTGATCCTTTTGGCACCACTGGTAAAATTGTCCTAAAGTCACCACCAAATACCACAATTTTCCCTCCAAATGTCCTATAAGCACTATCTTCATTCACAAAGTGCAATACATCTCTCATTGTTTGATCCAAAGCCTCAAAATAATGCTTGTGCATCATTGGTGCTTCATCCCAAATTATCATTTTAGTTTGAACAATGAGTTCTGCTAATTGACTACATTGATGAATATTGCATGTAGAGTCTTCATTGATACAAATGAGTATTGAAAATCTAGAGTGTGTTGTGCGTCCTCATGGCAAAAGCAAAGATGTTATACCACTAGATGCGACATTGATAACAATATGACCTTTTGCTCTAATATAAGCTGATAGTGCCCTCCAAAGAAATGTTTTCCCTGTACCATCATACCCATAAACAAAATACAATCCGCCCTTGTTTGAATAAACATCTGAAATAATAGTGTCATAGATCGATCTTTGCTCTTCGGTTAGTTTTGAATTGAGTACGTCACTCTCTTTAGAAAGGGAATCACGATCATATGATAACTCTTCCCAAATCAACTGATTCTCAGTCATAACAGTATTTCCTTCAGACATTAATGGCATGTTTGAAAAATCTTTCAAACTCTTATTGTAAAGTAATAAGAGCTTTTCCAAATGTAAAAGTGAAAAATCATTTTTCTCTTGATCATTTAGCATCAAATCTAAAAAAAAACAAATTGTGAGAAATTTTTAGAATAATAAATAAAGGCAAAAAATATAACGAAATCAACATATTATTTTGTGAGACATAAACAAAGTAATGTAATCTGAATACCTGGTTGGTTTATTAATTTTCTCCGATTGTATTGAGCATCTTCAGCGAGATGTGGTCATATCTTGTTCCAAACTTATTCAGGCCTACCCATTGTGTTTGCATTAAAAGAGTGATAAACAACTTTCTTAGTGAATGTGCAGTTAACCAACAAGATCATCATCTAGTAACCCACAGGCATAACATACATCCTTAAAATTGTTGTACTCTATTCCATTGTATGTTCTTATGTCTTTAAAACTTTGAGGTCTTCGAACTATGTTCAATAGACACCTAAGATAATACAACTCACCACTGTTCGGTGGTACATAAAAGATATAACCAATTGTAAAACCACGTTGCCTTGGTTGCCATCAGGGGCGGAGCCAGGATCTATTGGTGCGGGGGGCCAACAATTGCAATGTGTTTCATTTTCCTTAGAGTAAAATTATAGTGCTCTAAGAGAGAATTTAGCTACCATTTAACTATAATATCTAGACTTTTTGTAGTGATAAAGACTGAATCCATCTCCAATATGATAATTGAATAAAGAGTAATTCATAAAAAAAAAATCCAAAACTTTAAAGAATAAAAAAGAAATAAAAATAAAATACCTATAAACTTGCAATCTGAAATTTGAAAAGACATTACCTATAGTATAGGCCCGCAATCAACAGGCTCAAAGCTTCCTTCTCCAGTTCATAGTACTCATAAGTCATAATTCCTCTTTTCTTCCTGTATTTATTTCAATGGCGCCCAGAAAGGGATGCAGATATAAATTAAAGAAGACAGCAATGGAACAATCTTGAAATTTATGAGAATTTTTTTTTTAAAAACCTGGATGAAGAGGAAAAGGATTCGGAAGAAAGAGCAGAGGCAACCGAGCATATGAAGCAGCGGTGCGACGAACTCGACAAGGGCGAGCTGCACTGGTTTGGTTGTTTTTGTTTGTTTTTTTTCATAAAAAAACAATAATTGCAGTCCACTTGATTTCTTCTTCCTAGGATTACGATAATACTTCAAATAGGAAAATTAATGTGCGATTGCATACATTAGAGCTCAACAGTAAAACCACTAGAGTTTAAAAAACGATTAAGGAAAGAGAAATGAGAGAAAGAGTCAAGAGACGAACCTGGTAACAAATCATTTGAACTTTGAAGCCACCGGAGTTCTCGGACAGTCGCACCAGCAGGAGTAGCAGCTGAATTTTCATATTTTTTTAAAGCTTACTCTGGAAGCTATTGGATGGGAGTGCTGCGCGTACAACTGAAGTTTTTTTTTTAAAGCTACTTTGGAACTCTGGAAGCTTTTGGATGGGACAGAGGGGGGCCAAAAGAAATACTATAATATTAATAACAAAATTTTTTGCTTTTCTATGCGGCAGAGGGGGGCCAAAAGAAGAGCACTGTAATATTAGTAAAAAAAAAAATTGGGAGGGGGGGCCAAAGCCCCCTGGAAGCACAAGGTGGCTCCGCCCCTGGTTGCCATTGATGTATATTTTTTTTTCCAAACAAATTTATTTGGCATCTCAATATAACTTAACAATTTTGCTTCATAGTAATTTTTGTTTGGTTCAAACCATTTAGTAAACATGCTTTGACCCAAAGTTTGTCTATTCAAAACTGTTTCAACGTCTTCATCGTCTTGAAAGAATACTGTTTGACTATCTGGTAAGTGGAAACTAATCTCTCTACTGGGGGTGTTCTACATTGAATATCATAACTTAGTAGCCGCCAAGTAGCCTCAGAAGATTACACATATCTACAATCATAGTACATGTTGATCTCATCCACAACTTCAACCCCATCAGCATTTGTTGAACTTTGATAAAATTCAGTAGTCTCGATCATTTCCTTTGTTAACATACTTGAATAAATATTTGATCGATCTAGACTGGTTGCATCATTCTACATTTAAATGTGATTTGTACTGCAACAACAAATATCTATTATGAGGCACCGCATACCTGTTGTCCAACTGAATACCATTCTTTATTATTGTTCTTCCATCATCACGCTTTTTATATATGGGTATCCATCGACATCAAAACTTGATGAATCAACAAAACTTTTTGGGAAGTATTTGGAACATTGTCCATTGACCATGCACGGTGAGTTAGCCCTAGCAACCCCGCAAGGACCATGTATCATAAAATCTTCCACAGTTTGATGATAATCTTCATCCTTTTCTTTGTTAGGGATTTCAGCCGAAATTATTGAGTCAATGAAACTTGGTGATGAGACCAACTAGTTTGATCCAAGAAATAACAGTATATGAGCATGCAGTAAACCCCTTTTTTGAAATTCAATGGTGTATATTACTATTGAAGAAAAAGATAAAAAAAAAAAAAAAGAAATTAAATTTATATAAAAAAAACTAATTAAAAAATAGTAAAATGAGAAGTATAGATTAAATTAGTGACTTACATGCTTTCACTAGACCAAATAATTCTCCTAATTTGAATTCTTTAATCAAAGAATCCAATTTCATTTTGAATACCTGGCAAACAATATTTTGTCTATCTTCAGGTCGCAAACCTCTAATTTCAATATACCGTTGGATTTTAGGCCACTTGGGGTTATATGTAAACGTAATGAATAAGTTTGGATAACCTATGCAACGGCATATAGCCATGGCATCTTGGTAATTTTGGATCATATACCTTGCACCTCCTATAAAGCTTGATGATAAGATAATCCTCTTCTCTTGGGTTGAAGGGTCTATATCTCCTCTGAACAATGCATCTAACAACCCTTTGTAAACTTTACAACGCAAGGCATTTTGATTATTTCTTATGAATAAAAGACGACCAAATTCAACCATTGTGTACCCATCTATTAATAATTGCTAAAACAATCTCTTTGAATGCAATAATGTCGAAAGTTCACTTCTCATTTCATGTAACCGAAAAGCAAAATGCTCCCTCGGTGTGATAAGTTGCCTTGTACCACCTGTTTGGCTACGAATAGTAGCAAGTTGGATATCATCCCTATATCCATCTTCTCCATATGAAAACAAAATAGGATATTGCAATGGTAAGTATGCAGGGTTTAGTTCACTAATTTTCTTCAGCTTTCCTGTTTTTTACTCCCCCAAAAATATCGTGAAAACCCATCTTTGGATCAAGGTCCCCTACTACAAGTGTAGCTACCTCAGATACTGTAGTTAAATTATAGGTTCTTGCATCCTTTGTCTGCTTCCTTATTAGTCTCATTCTTATCTCTGTTATTGGATTGTTGTGAATCTTAGTCCTACTCATTCTGAATAACTTAACAAACACATTGTTTTCATCTAGTACTTTTTTAATGTCATTACCACCTCTAAGTGTAATGACATTGTACCATTCTCACCCCTAAGTGACCTTGTGGTCTAGAGGCATCCGGTTGCACCCCCCATGTGGAAGGGGGTGAGTTTGAGCTTCAGTGGAGACACTGCTGTCTCTTTGTACTTCAGTTGGTTGAGAAAGTAGTTTATAAACAGATATTACATTGTAATAGAGTTAGTAGCATTCAAAAAAAGAAATCAAATACTTTTGATTATTTTAATTAACATAAAAAATGGAATATAAGAGAATTGTTCAAGTAAGAGTTCGTGTGCATACCTTATTGAGTCAACATGTTGTTAATCTCATTTTTTGTGTCATGAATGCATAATTGTGCGAATTTCAATTGAGCACTGTCCATTGGTAGCAAACTACCTATCAAGTGGAAGTTGTACCCACTTATACGGTACATCGGTGGCCCGCCACCTTTATTGATTGCTTTTTTGTCTACTTTCCCACCCATTGACGTGAAACAAAACATACTGTTATAAGACCTAATATTATCCAAGAAATGTTTTCTCTTCTCACCATGATTAAACAAAATATCTTATAGTGCTTTTGGTGGTTTTGTAACAGGTGGTAATTTTATCTTTCCATGGCCACAGTATAATGAATATTTAGTAATACCGTTAACCTTGAACTTGTCCAACCGTTCCTCATACCAAAAGAGTGCACCACAATGCAAGCATGAATCACAAGGATCACCAAAGTCAACATAGTTAACTACAATAACAAAGCAATAATATGACTACAGTTTAAGTACTAACCCTAAAAACATGACATTTATGTTAAAGACATCGCACGGGTACAAAACAAAGTAACCATTTGGTAGATTATGTGTGATTTTCTCATTTTCACTAACTTCATTGAACTCATTGTTGAGGTTTCAACACTCAGTTGAAGAAGAATTCATTGTATTGATTAATCGACTCCTTGGTCTTTGGGTTAAGTCATTTATAGTGGAATTATGACCTAAAATATATATATATAAAACTATAGTGTCAAATACCACCCAAAAAATTTCTTTTAAGTTCCCAAGTAATTAAGAAAAAGTAATTTATAAAAACAAACTAATAGTCAATGCAATAATGTTAGAAGCTATAAAGGGTAGGAAGACTATACAAATTTAAGCTTCAGTTGTAGTTGGAGCAATAACTTTTGGTTGGATTGAAGTAAATGTATGTTGTTGCTTCATATGTAAATTTTCTACAATATATATATATATATTAGGGGTTGGATCCAATGAGATCACCCTATAAGATGAGATCATGAGATCCCATCTCAACCATCTAAAATATTATAATGAATGGCTAGGATTGATATTAAATATTGCTTATATTAGGACATAATTAAAAGAAAAGGATAGAGTAGTAATTTCATTATGATCTATAATAAAGAAAAATAATGAAAGATAATAATTCCCAAAAATTAAGGAATCCTAATCATGGTAACCTAGTACAAGTAGTGTTGAGATCTTGAAAAGGAGAAGAATTAGTCACAGCCGTGCATGAGTCTTCCATGGCCAACAACAATGCTGATGAGTATGTAATTAAATTTTTTTGCATTTTCTTGTTTTGTTCCGCAGGTGTGTGCGTTTGTTGGGAACAGTGGGTGCGTTTACTCGACGGTGTGTGCATCCGTGATTGCTAGCGTGTGCAAACCGCTAGGTAATGTGTGATTGGGCGTTAGTATAAAAATGCATAGTACGGAATGCAATTTTTTGTGCGTTCATGGAGTTAAGCATGTGTGATTTTGAGATTTGGTTTGTAGGTGTGTGCGTTAATGGGTTTAACGGGTGGTAAAACCCGAATTTTGACATTGTAGTTATGTGCAGGTCTTTAAGACGATGTGTGCAACATTGATACAAGACAAAGTAATACAACAATATAATCTAAAAAATTAACTTTATCCACCCAACAAAGGAAAAGTAAAAAGTTAGTGTTGCTGGTTCTAACAATTAAGTTTGTGCATTGTAGTATAATTTAGTGTGCATTTTACTGATGTACAGGGCAAGTTAACAACGTGTGCATTTTAATAAGTGTGTGCACAGCAAGTTACGAGCATGTGCATGTGTGTGGATTTACTACATATTACGAGCGTGTGCATTATAATAAGTGTGTGCAACACAAGTTAATAGTGTGTGCAGGACAAGTTACTAGCGTGTGCATTTTAATAGGTGTGTGCAAGGTAAGTTATCAGTGTGTGCATTTGTGTGAACTAACTACATGTTACCAGCATGTGCATTTTAATAAGTGTGTGCAAGACAAGTTACCAGCGTGTGCATTTTAATAAGTGCGTGCAAGGCAAGTTACCATCGTGTGCGTTTAATAAGTGTGTGCAAGGCAACTGTATGTGAGGATGCGACATAGGTAATTCAACCACAACGTAAATTAACTACCCAACAAATGAGACAGTGCAACAATAGGCCTGATTAATTTGAAAACGTAAAAGTCAATTTCAACTGGGAACAAAAAAAAGAATATAACCAACCAATATTCGATAACTAAGAACTTAACTAAGAAAAACATAAAACTACTGAGGTTCGTCAGCCAACAATAGCTACAAATCCCCCATAGAATTGACGTTGGAAAGACGGTTTGTGTTGCTATGAAACATTAAAAGTTCTGACAAAAATCGTACGCGAAGGTCACGCAAACACCGTGCATCACCCCTGCGAATACCACAATCCCAAGAAGCCATCGACTGCCCCACATACTATCCACCATCCCATTTTGATTACCTTCATCAATGTTCCCTGTAAATTGAGTGTGAAAAGTATTCACAAACAAGACCAAGTTGCCCTGCCAAGATACAGATAAATTATCTCAATATAATTTTTTGCTCAAAAGATCCATCATCATCACCACCTCATAAATATCTTTGTATATATGTATTCACAAATACACATATTCATGAGCAAAACCACCAAATTGCCACCACGCAACAAATCAATAACTATATGGTCCATAGGAGAAGAATAACTATATAGTCCACAATAGTCAGCAATAGCATTACCCTAACCCAAACAAACAAAAAGTCGACTACCACCAGCCCTAACACACGACCCCCCAACCCAAACAAACAGTCAGAAAACCAAACCCATTAAAAAATCTAGCCCTCAAACACCCACATGGCCTACCCTCAGCTGCTTACCGCCGCCCCCAAACCCGGAATACACCCCTACCCCCACAACAACCCAGAGACAAGTCGTAACACACCACAAACACTCACTAGAAAAAAGAAAGAAATAAACCTCCCAAACAACATATAAACGAAGAAAAAAAAAAGAAACAAACCCAAGTTAAAATCGGAATACCTGGAATACCACCGGATGAACTCCTCCTAAGCCGCTTGGACTGCCTGGTAGAAGAGCCAGCCATGGAGATTCTCCGATATGCACACATCGACACAATAGGGAGACACGGCGTTTGATTTCGTGAAGAAGAGTTATGTCTGAAGATTGAAACGTCTATGCGACAATGAAGACCAATAGCAGAAGGAAACTACCCCAATAACACATAATTAAAAAATGGTAATAAATTAACCAATAAGATAAAAGACATCACAGCCCCTACATAAATTATATTGACCAAAAATAAACTAAAAATCCATATCAAATCTGAACAATTAAAATAAAACAATGGATGACCACGATTTAATCTCACAATCTCATCTAATTGAGGTGATCTCACTGGATCCAAATCCTATATATATAT
>CM008342.1:27473624-27496161 GCA_002525835.2 Ipomoea batatas | reverse complement strand
TTGGCCGAGGTCACGCACTTCGGCCAAATCGGCCGAAGTGACCTCGGCCAATTAATTTTGACCGAGGTCTCACTTTGGTCAAAATTTGGCCAAGGCCTGACCTCGGCCACTACGGTTCGAGAAAAAAAAAATAGTCTCATGCAGGTCGTTACTCCCAAACCACCTCAATTACTCTCGTTGGCTAGGGAGTGGGAGGACTGGTGACAGGGTAATTGGGTACCCGACCCGGAACTATTGGCAGCACCCAAGACACCTCACACTATTGGCAGCACCCAAGACACCTCACCCCTCAGCATCAATGCTCAACGGTTCAACTCCTCAGCATTGATGGCCAACGTTCAGCTCCTCAGCATTGATGACAGACGTTCAGCTCCTCAGCATTCAACACCTCAGGTACTGATGTCCAACGATCAACTCTTCATCAATGCTCCGTTACTGAGCTGAAGGGAGTAAAAAGGCTCACAACCACATAGTGAAGGGGGACACTTCTTACGACAATTGAACTTAGACAAATACATACTAAACTCACTTGTACACTGAGCACTGCACTCAAACACTGTACCATCTTACTTCAATAATACTCAGATTACATACCCGGTAACACATTATTACCGTCAGGCTATTTTAAAGAGTGGGAGTGACATACATGTCAACTCCGAGCTCTTAACTGTTAGAGGTAGTGTTTAAGTTAAGTTATAAAGAAGTCATGGAATACAGTTAGCATTATGCTAACATTAAGAGATCTCTACTTAATGCATGATTTTAAGGATTTTAGAGATCATACATTGTACTCTTCAGTTGTGCACATAAAATATTTTGAGAAACATCCCTTAAGTTATTGAGAATAAACATTGGGTTTGTTCATGAGGGGCCTAAGTTGGAGAATTAAAATGCATGTGACCATATGGATATTACTCTGTAAAATAGAAGATATATCACTATGATTCGTGCGTTTTGTTCTTTGATGAGGGTTGTGCTAGTACTTGCACCAAGTAGGAGAATGTAAGATTTTCCCTAATAATATATATTATATATTATATATTAGACCCTTAATTAAGTGGCGCAAGTTGACTAGGCTTATTAAGTGGTTTGGTTTGACTGAATAACTAGTGGTTGTTATTCAACCAGACTTCGTGCACCTATATAAACCTAGATTGATGGGATACATGATATTCATTATGTAGCACATTCAGATACGGTACTCATATTGCTCAGTAGACACCAATACCCCATCTAGGATTATGATTCAAGTATGAGCCAAATATGGTTAACGGTCTACCGTTCAAGAGGCATCACACATTAACTGTGGCTAGAGATCAACACTGCTTTTGCTTCTGCTATTACGAGGTCAGGTTTCTCATAGGCTATTCTGTATGGTTAGATTATTTATGTCTAACACAATTCACTCCAAGGGTCATCCACCAAGTCGCTTTGAGTGAAAGATCTCCAACAACCACAATCTTCAAAGCTGCGATTGTTTGTTTTATTTCTCAAACTGTGGACGGTGAACTTAGAAGTTCACTGCGAAGCTCAAGTTGCCGTAGATATTAAGTTGTAAGCTTCAACTCTTTCTTGACTGAATGATACTTAGCTTGAAAATCTCATAGCAAAATACTTACGAATGGACAATAGCTAATGTTGATGGGCAACCTTCTCAGAGCTTCGGAAACCTTTATTTATAGCCCGAGCATAAGTGAGGGCAAACTGGTAATCTTTTAGGAATCTTCAAATATGTCTACTACCCTCAACGCGACAGGTGTCCAAATATGTCAGTATATCTCCAACGTGCTGCAATTGTACTCCTTGTCTTCTTGTATAACAACTTTTGATCTTTTGCTCAGAGTTAACGCGAATTTAAAAAGGAACGTGCAACAATTTTTCTTTTCTTCATCAATGGCTGGAATAGAATATGTGTCTCCTTCTAGAAGGCTTCTCAGATACAACTGACTTGCCTTGAAGAAATCCGCAAATGGAAAAACTTAGAATTCTTTGATTGCATGCTAGGAACTCAGCTGGCCACAAGCCCGTTGATCCACTTCTGCTTGACTGTCTCTATTGGTTTGTTGTCCACTATTCACTAACTTCAACTTTGCTATTTCGCTATAGCAGACACCTTTACAAAACCCAGTTGATTCCTAAGTTGATCAACTTGAACATACTCGAGTTGATTTACAAGAAAAACTTTAAGTTTTGATCTAGACTAAAGATAAAAGAATTAGGTATCTAAAGTCTTAATACATTATTCATAAATCATAACATTATTAAAGTTTAAGTACAATGATTCCTAACAGAATGTGAAAGGAAAAATCTATATCTTAAACATATTGCAAGCAACTTTTACTACTAGTGCAACGATTTCATTCTAATGGTGCACTGAGTACTTGCTAATTGTGCATCGTTCTTGTTAAATGTAATAACGACAGTAAATCCAACTCGCGTACAACTCTACTTCTCAAAGTCAAATAGTAAACAACACTAATCCAAATATATTAAATACCAAACAAAAAAATAGATAAAACTTTAAAATTCGCATTCTTTAAAAACTTTAGCTTTGAGTAACAAAAAAACTTTACCTTCTACAATTCTGCATTTGTTCCCTTCTTTTTAATTTTTTATTTTTGAACTAGAAAACTCGAAGTCAACGAGTCACTATCTGAAAGTATGCATTTATTACAAATCTTGATTCTCAGCGGGAGGACTCTATTGGCCTTCTTGGTTTAAACATGTTAACTATGGATAACCTAAGTTAGATTACTATATGTGATCTTTTGCTGACTAGAATCATGATGTGGGACAGTGGACACCCCGCGAATAGTAGTTGAGAGTTACCCTCCTCACTCCAAAATAAAAAATAAAATAAAATAATCTAACATAATATTTATTCAAACCATAAAACTTTGGTACCAATTCAATACTGCACGACATACTTTCCTTTCAAGTCTTTCATTCAACCTACACTTGATGTTTAGTTGTATAGTCCCAAATCTATTCCTATACCTAATAAACAATATTGCTGTCTATCTTGATTATCAAGCCATACATACATATCATGTATATATTAAAAAATAATAGAAAAATTTATTATTTTTTCCACTCAATGATGCAAGTTTTTTAAAAAATAATAATAAGAAACTTTTTATTTTCATTAATTACTAATTAATTGGTTAATTCCATAACAATTAATAAAAAATTCACATAATAATCAAACAAAAATAAAAAGAAAAGGAGAAAAATCTGTTAGAGTAATAATACATTATATAGTGAATAGAGTTAGTGATCAATTTGGTCCCTTGACTATAACGAAATTATCGATTTGGTCCTCGACTATCATCCTTACCCAATTATGTCCTCAATTTTAAAAATTCTACCCAATTTCGTCCTCCCGTCAATTTGAGCCGTATGATGATAGTTAATTTCAGCCATAAGATTATAAAGAAAGACGAAATTGGATAAGATTTTTAAAGTTGAGAACTTAATTTGATAAGGATGATAGTCGAGGACCAAATTCGTCATTAACTCTAGTGAATATTAGGGAGTTACCGTACAAGTAAAATAGCATTTTTGAAAACATAGCATTACTCATTAAATAAAGAGTTTATTACCGAAATGGTCCTTCGACTATTGTGAAATTACCAATTTGGTCATCGACAATTTTTCGTGCCCAATTAAGTCCCTCGACTTTGAATTTTAACTAATTTGGTCCTCCGTTTATTTTGCCGTTAAACATCCGTTAAATCAGGATCAAATTGGTAATTTTGGTATAGTCAAGGGACCAAATTGGTAATTATTTTTCACTGAAATAGTCCCTTGACTATAGCAAAATTACCAATTTGGTCCCGATATAATGGCAAAATAAACGGAGGATCAAATTGGTTAAATTTTTCAAAGTCGAGGAACTTAATTGGGCACGAAAAATTGTCGAGGATCAAATTGATAAATTCGCAATAGTCGGGGGAACATTTCGGTAATAAACTCTTAAATAAAGATGATATTTTTCCTGTTTGAAAAGTGTACATTACGGATACAATAAGTTGGAATAAATCATGACAGATATGCAATAATGAATAAGCATAAACTATGTAAATCATAATTGTGAGCCTCCATTCTATAATGCCTCATTTTTTTTAGAAGGGGATATTTTAGTAATATTAACTGGATTTTAAAAGAACAAAAAAGTGACATGTAACAAAATGTCCATATTTCTCTCTTAAAAAGAATGTTTTTCACTTTTGCAAAAATACATTGAAAAAAGTTTTATATAAAAAGATTAATTGATTACTACAACTATTTGAAAAAAAAATGACTAAAAATAGAATGACACATAAACCTAGGATCATAAAAGCAAAAAGACTTAACACTTATAACTTAAATAGACCAAATTAAAATGTCTTTGTATTTAATGCCATTTAAACGATTTTGTTGACGGATGATAAAAAATGGTGTTGCCACAATACTACTAAGATCAAACGGGGATGTTTTGAAAGAAAATAGACAAAAAGTGGACTAACATCTATAAATCTAGGAAAACAATGGAATTAACTCCTTCTAAAATAGTTTTGGGTTTGTTGTATGTTAGGAACATTGTAATTTAGATTTTGATGATACCAAAAGTGTTAGAAATTTCTTTGTCCCCAAATTTCACTTAAAATTAGGAATCTAAATGGTAACTTAGCGAAAGAAATTTTACCCATCGAAAAGTAATTAATCTGGAAAGTAAAACAAATTCGAGAAATAACCTCAAGATTTTCTTTTAGCTTCGAGCAATTATTCTTGCAAGGCTTCTAAAGGTAACTTAGAGAATAAATCTTACCAACCAAAAAGTAAACTAACCGGGAAGTAAAATGAATTAGAAGAGTAAACCTACGAGAAGTCAAATTAGACTTAGTCATAATCTGAGACCTTCAAAGAGTTATACTTGTTAGGAACCCCTTTGTACTTATATTTTGATAATACCAAAGTTAGGAATTTAGACCCCTAATTTCACCTATCAAGACGAGTCATCATATAGAACGAATCGATAGACAAATCGTTATTCAGTAGAGTAGTAAATCATGAATTCATGGACATTAACTCATCAACTTGTAGTTGATAGCTCTCATTGTCTATGTACCAAGGACAAATCATGAAGACCGAAGACTTGAAAACCTGAAGACATGAAGATAAGAAGACAAAGACCAAGAGGTTATCAAAGGCTGAATCATGGATGGGTCTACCTCTTGAAGTTTATCAAAGCCGAATGATAAAGACCGATCATTCGAGGAGCTATAGGTTGAATGATAAAGTCAATCATTCGTAATTGAGAACCCAGGCACGAACCATTACATGATTCGATTGGACAAGTTAGAAACATCCTCTAAGTGATATACAGTTCAAAACCTTAAAATGTGAGATGATCTACATTGGACAAACCGAGTCCTAGGAATAGATCCCACGGTTAAAACTTTAATTAAATGCCATGTCTTTTTGAGCAGGACTATAGGACAAATTGTCTGCACATATTAAAGTTAAAACGACTAGAAAGTATTGACACCCACATGCGCTCAATGCCCAACGGTTAATACACACTGGTCAAGAGGTGTTTTAAAATTTTTTATTCCCTACAACGGGACAAATTTCCACCCCCATAAATACCCCCTTTCTATTCAGAAGGAGGTGCTGGTCATTCTAAGAATTCATAAGCTTTCAAAACGCTTGAAATCGCAAGTTACAAGTTTTCAGTGAGCAAAAAAAGAGAGAAAAGCTACAAAGTTCAAATCTAGAACTTAAAAGAAATCTTGAGCTGCTACAATGTACAAATCAAGATACATTCTAGCCAAGAAGAACTCATTTTTTCAAACAACACTATCTACTTGGAGAAGTAGAAAGAGGCGGAGCAAACCTAGAGAAGTTGAAAAAATTGGTGAAAGTTTGATGTCCAGCTTAGTGATCGAGGAGGCAAATTAAGTGGCGTTATTGTACTAAAAAGGATATTAGTGCAGTCCTTCACGCATTGTGAAGAATAGTGGACAAGGCTTCGTTAATAGCTAAACCACTATAAAAACTCTCTCACTCTCACTCACTCACTCTCTCTCTCTCTCTCTCTCTCTACATACTTTCTTGTTTTACATATATCTTGCCGTAACATTTTATAAAGAATAAATTGCACTTTTGGTGTCCTATGACTATGTAGGTCCTGTTAATTACAACACTTGACTTTAAAAACTAACAAACTAGTACCATAACTATGTATTTTTTAACAGATTAGGTTCTCCCGGCCAAATGTCGCCGGAAAGTTGTAACTCATTTTAATTTGTTAAATAAGGGTGGCATTTTGGTCTTTTCACATCATTTGGTCCTCGATCAAAATTTTTAGATTTTCATCACCGCTTCATCCTCGATCGCGGGTTTTCGGATTCCATGGTGGATCGATTTGTCTAGGTTTTTTGGCGGTATTTTCTTCTACAGAGAGCTTCGAACGACGTTTGCAACCAACCGAATCAATGCCCGCCCACAAATCTACTGAAGAACCCAAGATTAAGAACATACCTGAGGGCGGTGGCGGCGGCGATGGCTACTGAGGGCGGTGGCGCGCCTCCCCCGCTGCGCCCCCGGCCACTGTTATTTTCTCCTATGGGCTCTGTTCAATCCAAATCCGAATTGTGTAGTCACCACCTCCCTATGTGCTATGTTCAATCATCGGCGTCGGCCCCGAATCTGAATTATGTAGTCACCACCTCCCTATGGGCTCTGTTCAATCATCTTCTCCTTTAGCTTATTTTCCCACCTCACCTCATTTGTTATTTTACTTTCAATGCACTTCTTGACTGTGTTGTTTACTTTCATTTGATGCCATAGCCTAAAATCTGTTGCCTCCCTTATTTTTCCAGCGACTAGGTGGAGAAGAAGATCAGAGGTGGAGCATAAGACCAAAATGCCCCCCTTATATTTAACAAATTAAAATGAATTACAATTTTCCGGCGACATTTAGCCGGTGATTTGGCCGGGAGGACCTAATCTGTTAAAAAATGCATAGTAAGAGTACTAGTTTGTTAGTTTTTAAAGTCAAGTGTTACAATTAACAGGACCTATATAGTCATAGGACCAAAAGTGTAATTTACTCTTTTATCTAAGACAAATCGTGCAAAGTTAAAATAAAATCAGTTAAACATTTTCGCTGCAAATATCACTCTGATCGAATTCTTACTCTCTTTTCTAAGAAGGGGTATTGATTTGTGAAGAAATTTTCAAAATCCTAGTGAGTCTATTCACCTCCCCCCTCTAGACTCACTCCTCCTTCTATCGGAACCAACAATACTACGAAGAGTCGAACAGTCAAAGCTACAAGAAGTGAAAATACGAGAAGTCAAGGTACCAACAAGTGGAAACTTGAAGATTTGAAGACTTGAAGACGAAGAATACAAGACCATGATTGAGGAGTGAAAGGGTCAACCTTAGTTGGATAGTAAGCAGACATGTAAAGTTAACTTGAAGTGATAAGTTAATTTCCGAACAGTAAGGATTGACTTAGGAAAGTCAAATCCGAAGGGTTGCTGAGGTTTGTTAAAAACACTTTTTAGAGAGTAAAAGTGACTCCTCGTGCGTTACTATTCGAACATTATATGAGTGAAAAGTGAATGATCTCAAAGTGCAAGAAGAATGTTACCAAGGCAAAAGGTGTCCTAGGTACATTTCCCAATAAAGATTTCCCAAAAAAGGCCAAAGGTATTTTTGTACAAACAAAAGGTTTAAAATCAGAAACAAAGGTACACCAACGATTGAAAATTTGACAAAAGCAACCTACTATGCTCTACCCACTTAATATTGCACAATGGATAAATGACATTTGAAATTTGTTTCTCTCCAATGGACAAATTTCAAAAACTGTCTATAAATACCTTACAAGTGATAAGTGCAAAATAACTTACAAGCAATATCAAGAGCCAGTGAAAGTGAGAGAGCAAGAGCTACAACACATTATCAAGCTCAAGACTTCGTCAACAAGCGTGAAGATTCAACACTAAGTCTATAGTTGGAGAACTCTGAACAACCTTGTGTTCAAACCAACTTCCTATACTTGGTTTAGTAGAAAGAGACAGAGTAACAAATATAACTTGTGAAAAACCAAGACACTTAAGGCTGGTTTTGTGATCAAGGCTTAAGTGGTCTTCTTTTGTATTAGCAGTGATAGTGTAATCCTCCTTGGAGTTTAAGGAGAACAGTGGACGTAGGTCGGGTTTTGATCGAACCACTTCAAAAATCTGTCACTCGCTTTATTTATTGACATTTACTTTCAAGTATATAATAACCAACAAAACCTAAAATTTACAAAAGTAAAATATGTGCAAACAATGTTTAAAAAGGGGTAACAAATATTTTTCATTGCATTACTTTGAAAAAGCTTTCAAAAATTTTACAAGTCTATTCAATCCCCCTCCGCCCTAGACTTGTACCCACACTCATGGAAACCAACATCGTCACTTCTACATGTAGGAAAATATTCTCAAAAATCACAAGAAAATAGAGAAAATAAAAACTCACGAAATGTAAATAACCAAGATATTAACATACGAAAGGTTAGGGTAAACCTGGAAGTAGAAGGAGACGAAGATGGATGATATCGGATAGGTTGGAAACACGAGTCGGGTTGCCTCTCTCCTTAAAACCTTAGTTATCGTCTCCCGAGGTGCTAGGAGCGTTGCGCTCTAGGTTTCCGAGGATAAAACGTACTACAATTTCAGCATTTGAGCACTCAAACTTGGAACCCGGCGAACGAGAACGCGGGATGAACGCATGTGGCTTGAACGAAGGAAGAGTAGAGTTTCGAGGGAGAAAACAAGTGTTACTGTATTGTGCTTTACTTGTTTTGTGTGTTTTTTTTTTTTTTTTGTTTGTAAATCTGATGCTCAACCTGGAATTATATAGTGGAGGAAAAGGATTAATAGCATTAATCATGACATTTAACATTGGTGTAACCTCCTCCCACTAATAGGTATTAAATCTGTCATTAACAATCCATTAACCACCCACTAACTAGAGATTAATTTTGGAAGTAATGATTGGAATTAATAAAAAAAATAATTCAGTAACATAGTGGATTAATATCCTGAACAGTCATGGTGGAAAATGAATCGACTGGCCAGAGATAGCCTGCGAGAGGTCACCTTGAGTTACGCGCGAAAGATCGCGCTGCGAGAGGTGAAACTGTTCTACGAAAGGTCACTTTCTGTGAGACGTCAGTGCACGCTGCCACAAGAGATAAGTTTTACCGTTCAGAGATTGGAAAATTAGTTTGAAAATTTGGCATAACTTAACCCGCACATGAGTCAAGCCTTTAAAGGCTCATTTTGGGATTTGATTTACACCCCTTGCACGCAGGAGAGAGCCTCTTTGCTATACAATTCAATAAGCCATAATAAGACCATTGTATAAATAGTGGTGCAAATCCACTTTCCCAACCAATGTGGGACAAAGCTACTTAAGCTTTTCCACATTCAAATTCCATCTCAAATGCGCCTACTTTGAAAACCAATTTCTCATTCACCCATTATCCATTTTGAGCATACAATATATCGATCTCTTCGTCTAACTACGAAGAACCCGAATCCACATTGACCCAACCCAAATCAGATGTGGACCCCACTTATAATTGTACCACAAAATGGCCACTTAAAATGTCATTTTAGTGTTATTTTTCCAACAATCCCCCACATGAATGAAAATTGGTTTTCAAGGGTATTTTGAAATCGAAAACAACTGTGTTCAACGGTCGATTCCTGCATAGCGGAGGTAGGTGTTACCATTTGAACATTCTCTTGTGAGATATATTTACTCTACTGGTTGTACGGTAGAACGCAATGTTTTTAAACCGACTGTCGTTTGTGTAGACATTGATATATCTCACACAGGAACCTTCCAACCACATTCTATTCTCATGATTGTGCCCATTTTGGTCGTGGGTAACCGTTCCTGGTTCTGCAAGAGTTTCTAAAGAATTTAGCCAGTTTAATTCTCCTTTGAAGCGGCACTCACTTCTCTCTCACATAGGTAATTCTTTCTCGAGTATCCTGCATACTCATATATGTCAATTGGCATTCGAATCCTTAAAGCAACAACATGCTAATAGATGATAATATTTTGATTGCTTAAGAGATTCACATTTTATGAATTTAACGATTAGGATACGGTGGATTAATGTCTTTAAATTTTGATATGAATGAAAGATATGATAAAGTTGAGAAAACATGTAGAGTTAATGTCATATGGGATCCTTCGAATATAATGGTTTTGTCATGTTTAGTTTTTAACTTTCAAATTGACCACCTGTATTCTTTCGACTTTCAAATTCTTACCATCCGTGGTCCAAGTTTACTACGCATGGTCCTTCAACTTTCAAAATTTAACTATCCGTGGACTTTCTGGAAAGACCATGTGCGGTTAAAATGTGATAGTTGAAAGATCATGGGTGGTTAACTTGGATCGCGGTTGGTAATAATTTGAAAGTTGAAGAATCATAGATGGTCAATTTGAAAGTTAAGGACTAAATGTGACAAAACCACTATACTCAAAGGACCGATGATATTAATTCAAATATGTATGAAAACGTTTTAAAAAAAACACACATTTAAGGAACTTTTGTCATTACAATTTTTTTTTTTAAAAAAAAGACAAAAATACAAATTTAGTTCCTCAATTATTCATTGCTAGCGATTTTAGTCTTTAACTTTTTATCATGACAACATACACCCCTAACTCTTGATAAATGTTGTTTTTTTAACCCTAGAACAACAAAACTATTAAACTCTATTAAAATTTTACTTAGTACATGAATATTTTAAAATTTTATTATCTTTGTTCTTTATAACATTGTCAATTTTAGTATTTTATCTGCAAAATAGAGATTTGACAACATTTTTTTACTAAATTTTCTCTTTTCAATTGTGGCACATCGTCCCTGTTTTTTCGTACATGACCTTGTTGAAATCATATTTTTTATTTTATAAATGAAATATTGAGACTAAACAAGATTATAATTAATGAAAAAGCATTAAAAAGTACTAACATACCATGTATTAAGTAAAATTTTAATAGAGTTTAAAAGTTTTGTTGTTCTAGAGGTTAAAACTGCAACTTTTCTAAAGAGTTAAGGGTGTATTTGTAATAGTAAAATGTTAGGGACTAAAACCGTTAGTAAGAAACAATTGAGTAACTAAAATTCTATTTTCCCTTAAAAAACATTAATTAATACAATAATGACAAATTAATTACTTATATATATATGGAGTAAATATTAGAAATTTATGTTTTTTTTATAAATAGAAAAACTTACACTTTACCCAAACTTTAAAAATCTTCTAATTGTTATCAATTCTCTTTAATTTCCTACCATATCTGTTTTCCAAATTTCTGTAAATGGCCCATTTAATTTATATTTCTTACCATATCTGTAATTTACCCATTTAATTTTATCCCATTTCGATCTGAAACTACCCTGCTAGGACCACAAAAGTCATTTTATATTGGTGGAGCCTCACTCTAAAAAGACTATAAATATTCCAAGTCCAAACACAAAGAATCAAAGATATATATCTTGAAGGACTCCCAAGCCTTTATATATACATATATTCTCCCAAGACAAAACAATAAAGAAGACTAGCTAGTCTCTCTCTCTTCTCTCCCCCTCCTAATTAAGCTCTCCATTTCCACAACAAAAAACAAAAAGGAGCACAAGAACAACCTTAATAAACATGAATATGGTGCAGACATTGTTGGTCGTCATTATTGAGGCATCCTTTTTGCAGGTGTCTATGGGAGGTGTGTACAAGGTAGGAGGCGGTGCTGGTTGGACTACGATTGGCAATGTTGATTACAAGCAATGGGCTGCTGCTAAAACCTTTGAAATTGGTGATGTTGTTGGTATATATGCATGATCTTCCTCTCTTCCCTTCTCCATCCTTATACCTTTAATTTGGATCTTGCCTATCTATATATATTGTTTTGATTGTTTTACTTGGTTTCTATTAACTCGTTTAGTCCTTTTTCTCTTCATTCTTCCCAATTACTAGGGCTTTAATTAACTTTTAAGCCTATTTTCAAGACTATTAGCTAGCCCCATGCTTTTGGCATTGAAGCATACTAACATAGATGGAATAACTGCCAACAATTACTAGGGTAATGACACCTCTGTTACCATCCATTCTAACGAATCATGAATATTTTTTTTTTTTAAAAAAAAACATAGTTTGAATAACTTGTGCACTTTATTTTCTTCGGTTAGCGAAATAATAGATTGAAGTTTGAAATATAATTAAGCAAAAATTTTAATTAGGAAAGTCATTGTTTTGGTCCCGTCAGCTTAGTCCCTAATTTTTAATTTGGTCAAATTGATCCTCTAATTTTTTTAAATTTTGCCAATTAAGTCCTATAGTTACTATTCCATCAGTCAACCGTTACCAAAATAGTAGCTATAGAATTTAATTGACGAAATTTAAAATAATTAGAGGGTCAATTTGAACAAATTGAAAATTATTGACTAAATTGACAATTGTAGAACAATAGGACCAAAACAATGATTTTTCCATATTAATATAAATATTAGAAAACAGTCTGCGAATTCAAAGTTTATTAGCTTAGCTAGAAAATTGGATTCTATGTCAGATTGTATGGAATGGTTTCTCATTCCTTTGAACCTTGTTGTAATCGTTCTTAATATTTATTAATGAAATTTACCTTTCAAAAAAAATATAAATATTAGAAAGTAATTATAGTATGTGAAATAAAATGTTTAAGTTTTATTTTCATACTATATTATTATTTGTACTTTACTAGAGATGTGACTAAT
This sequence comes from Ipomoea batatas, assembly GCA_002525835.2. NCBI lineage: Eukaryota > Viridiplantae > Streptophyta > Magnoliopsida > Solanales > Convolvulaceae > Ipomoea > Ipomoea batatas. The sequence goes on along the minus strand of CM008342.1, from coordinate 27,483,344 downwards.
CTGAATTTCAATCAGTTCTATTTGTGAGCGATATTTCTAATAAAAATGCTGGTGCATACACATGAGTTTGAATCTATCACCACTTTTTTTTTTTAACTATTTAAAAGTGATTCAAATGACAAAATTCTACTCACTTTAGTGAACACCTTTTAACATGTGTTTAATTCTATAATATGTTGACCAATCTTTCTGCGACAAAAAGTACTCCTTTATCTTATTTTTATCAATGGACAATGGGCAAGGACGCAAAGTATTAGTAAAAGATGTGGTGCACCTTAGCTTTTCTATCTAGATGACTTTTTCAATGATTCTCCCATTTATAACACTATTTTTTTCTTCAAAATATTTATGAGTAGAATATTTTACAACCACTCTTAATTTGTTTTTTTTTTTTATTGGTATGATATGCTTTAATTGATTTAAAAAAAAATTTTAAAAATTGCATTTTTTATTCTTTTTTAAAAATTCTCTTAGCGCAAGTGTTATTTTTTAAAAGTATTCTTATTTATTGTTATAGTTTGAGTGTAGGGACACTTTTGTTTCCTAAATAATTTAATTTGGTAGACAACTAACAAATAAAGCTATCCAATCGATTGATGTGTAACGTGAGCCAAATATTCATGATGATGTGGTCCGATCAATGGACCAACCAACATATTGCCCCTAAATAATACTCCGTATAATATAATGGTTGTTGTGGGATCCTATTCCCATTCCACCAGTCCACCACTGCACCCACAAAACATTAACAATTACCCCGTACTAAATAGGGAAAGTTATCATTTTCGTCTTTTAATTGTTTCTCAATTGTCAATATAATCTCTAATTTTTAATTTTAACTAATTTAATCTTTGAATTATTTAAAATTTCATCAATTAAATCCTTCGAAGATCAAATTGATAAAATTTTAAAACGAAGAAATCACCATTTTGATCTCTCGGAAGGATTTAATTGATGAAATTTTAAACAATTCGATGATCAATTTATTTGAAATTGAAAATTAGAAACTACATTGATAATTAACGGAGCAAATTTGTGATTTTCCTAGTAAATATTACGAGTCCTATTCCCCAGCTGTCTTTCACTACATGGGACAATCAATGTCAGAGACTTGGGAATGAAATTTTTTTTTGTTCTTGCGATTTTGATTTCTGACATTTTTAAGATTTACTAACTAAACCTGTTGAAACACAAAGAGCTAATATATACTACTTCTAGTGAGACTCGGTCTCATGATCTCCCATATGAAAGAGTTACTACATGTCATTTAAGCATAAGGTGTTTGACCACTTTAAGCACATATAATGTACCTTAGTATATTATTATTTTTTTTGTATAAACTTTAATTTAATTTTTTCGACTAACAATTTAATAAAAAGTAGTGAGATGAGTAACTCTTTGGCACCCTAGATAATTAGGACCCGTTTGGTTCGCGGAAAATATTTGAAGGGAAGTGGAAGTGAAATTCCATGGAAAAGTAGTTACTAGGAAGATAAATTCTATTGTTTGGTTGGTGGAAAAGAAGTTACTGGGAATATTGATTCCACTGTTTGGTTGGGTTTAGAATAGTAAGAAATAATATGCAAAAAGACCTATATACCCTTATTATTATTATTTATATGTATGTATTAAGAGAGAAGTACAGGGGTAAATTTGTCTTACCATTTGACTTTTTCTTCCCAACTTCAATGGAAAAAGAAATCCCACCCCTCACCTAAGATTTTGTTTTCCATGAAAATGAGGAATTACACTTCCTTTGGAAAATAATTTCCAATGAACCAAACCCAATAAAACTTCACTTCCCATAGTTTCTAGGAAAATGTTTTCCTTGGAAAAGAAGTTCCAGCCAACCAAACATGCCCTTAGTGAAGATTCTAATGTTGATACTGTTACTCATTTTTTTCCCAGTGTTTGAGTACAATCCTCAGCTCCACAACGTGATGCAAGTCACTCACGCTATGTACAAGTCGTGCAACGCTTCATCCCCCATCGCAACTTACACCACCGGCAATGACTCCATAACCATCAAGAGCGGCGGCCACCACTTTTTCCTGTGCGGCGTCCCCGGCCACTGCCAGTTCGGCCAGAAGGTGGACATCAATGTTGTTGGTGCCGCCACTCCTTCACAATCTCCCCTTCCTACTGTGGCGGTGCCTGCGCCTTCTCCCGGTGGGGCTGCCGCGCCCTTCTATGCAACATTTGGAAACTCTGTTTTTGCTGCTTTTATCTGCATCATCTTTGCTTGAGGATGATATGATGAATCTGCCGTCAACTTTCTTGGTTTTTCTAGCTTAGATATTTGGTCATGTCTTGGGATTTCTAGAGTAATTGGAGGGGTGGAAAACATTGTTGCCATACAAAAATAAATAATATTCCAATGAATTTTGCTCTCTTTGTTATTTGTTAACGAATTTTGTTATTTTACCCCTAACATTAAGCCTTAAGTGAGTAATTAAGACATTCCGGCGAAATTTGGTTGTCAATTTGATCGGCAGATTCATCATATCATNTATATATAATTAATTAATTAATTAATTAATTCTGGGGCTGTTTTGGTTTGGGCTCCCTTAAGTTTTTTTTTTTTGTTTTTTATATATAATCTTTATCATATTTGGACTTCTTCAATTAAATTATCCAATTGAATTTTGTCTAAAGTCAATACTAAAATTATTATTCAATTTTTAATAAATTGTTAAGTTTTAAATTTGTTTGAATTTTAATTTTAATATTGAATTTTCAGTTTAAATTGTATTAAGTGTTGCAATTTATATTAAATTGCCTCAAGAATTGCAATTTATTAAAGAATATATGGGTTAATAATACATTAATTTGCAAATTCAAGCATGCTATGTATATTTGTCAAATATTTATTTTACTATTTCAATTTTACATTCATTAGAGCATGTATTAAGGTTGAATTTAGCATATTATTAACTCATAGTATATATCATTCAATTTTGATCCTTTGGCCAATTTAGGGCATTATGACCTATTAAGACAGCTTGTTTGGTTTCTCATTTAATTTTGAGCATATTTTAGTGGAATAAGGTTCAAATTGGCCACCAAACGTAACTTGAAATTGCAATTAGGCCACTGAACCAAAAAAATGCAATTAGGTCACCAAACACTCCAAATGTATGCAATTTCACTTGATAGCAGGTTACCATGCATTTTGTCAGGTTACTTGTTTACGTGGACGTTGAGTTGGCATTTTAAAATAATTTTTAATAATAAACTATTAAAATAAAAAATTAAAAAATGTAAAAGAATTTTAAAAAAAAAACACACACACACACACATACACACTTGTGGCCACCCCCTCCCCACCCCCCTTTAATAACACCATTGCCACCTTGATAGGAAACTTGTGGATGAATCAAATGTAATTTATTTATTTATTATTATTATTATTATTTTTATTTACGAAAACTCAACTTCTTTCATAAAACAAATTTTGCTTTATTATGGTGAGTGTGTGTGTGTGTGTGTTTTTTTTTTAATTATTTTTATTTTTTACAGGGTTGCAAAAATCGCGCCTAGGCGCTAGACGGCAGCTGGCCGCTTCGAGGAAGGCCGGAATCGGCCTCCTCCGCGGCCATCCGCCTAGCCGGCCGTATAACCCAAAAAAAATCGAAAAGTACAACGGAGATTAATTGCAAATCAGATTTGGTCCTCATCGTCGCTCGCTGTCGCCTACCACCAAGAACAGATATCTCGCCGTCTCCTACCACCAAGAACAGAGCCCTCGCCGTCACCTATCACCAAGAACGGAGCCCTCGCCGTCGCCTACCACCAAGGACGAAGCCATGCAATCCAGATCTCCTCGACCAGGGCGGTGACGGGATCAAACTTCAGATCTCTTCTCCCCTTCCGTTCGGCGAGCGTTGGTTCAAACATCAAACTTTAGATCTGGTTTAAATTCGTTGCCCTCTCTCCTCCGTAGTTTCTCGACGAGCGTTGGTACTTGGTACAAAGAAGCAAGAGACACAAAGTAGATCAAATTTCAGATTTCCTATCCTCTTTTAGGCTTCTAGCACGATAACAGAGTATATCAAACTTCAGATTCCCTATCCTCTTTTAGGCTTCTAGCACGCGGCCTTGTTGACTGACTTATTCCCTTACCTTGATCCCTTAATCCCTTTATAATCCCCTTAATAAAAATCGGGCGCCGCCGATTAATCGGCGTCTAGGCGCCCCCCGACACCTGGGGGGCGCATAGCAATTTTTTCAACCTTGATTTTTTTATTATTAAAACTTATTTTAAAATGTCAATTCATTGTCCAGTAACCTGATGTAAAAGATGGTAACCTGCTATCAGGTGAAATTGCATACATTTGAAGTGTTCAGTGACCTAATTGCACTTTTTTTGGTTCAGTGGCCTAATTGCACTTTCAGGTTACGTTCAGTGGACAATTTGAACCTTATTCCTATTTTAGTCCTATATTTGATTTGAGACTTTAAAACCTATTTTGAACAAGCTAATTTGGACCTATTTGTGGTCATTAAAATATGGATCTTACCATTATTGATTGATATGTTAATAATAATTATAGCTCATTTTGGATTTATAACATGGTTATTAAGTTTTAATTACTACTAGCTACCATATTTTGTTAATGGTATTTACTGTTAGTAATAATATTAAGTTCGGATCTATTTCAGTACTAGACCGTTTTCCATCCATGTTATAGCTCACTTGGGCCATTAAGAATCATAGGTCTAATTTGAGCACGCTATAATTATTGTCTTGGTATGTTTTCGAAACATTAAGGATTTAAGAATTTAATTGTTATTTTGGCCATAAAAAATTATAACTATTGTATAAGCTAATTATGTTTTTTTAATTTATCAATAATTTTCAGGGTCTTAATAATAATATTAATTCTTTAATTTTAAAGCAATATAGTTGGTATAATGTATGTATAATGGTAATTTAGTTATTGCCTTAAATTCATCTCCTAAGTATTATAATAGTCATGTTTAATTATTATGTGGTAAATTGAGATTAGTATTTGGCATCCCTTAATTATAGTTTTGCCTTTATTTTAGTTATTATTAATTGGCATTATTAGTTACTATTATTAAGTTTAGGGACTAATCCATTTATTACCTTTCATTATAATTATTTTTCATGTTAATCAGCCATATTTGGTACATTGGTAAGATTACCCATGTCACTTCATTTTTCATGACTATTAATGTTGGTAATTAAGTGCTACCAATAAATCTCTTACGTACCATTGCACGTTGCATTGAGGTTACTGACACCAACAATGAAGATGGGGAGAATTATGAAGTTTTTTCTTCTCTTGTGGATCGTCATTGTTGCTAGCGCAATGGGAAGATGCGATTTGCATCATTAAGGTATGTCATTAATTATCTTTTATGATTATTGGTAATTAGTGCTACAGTTACAGTTAACCGCTAATTTGGACTAGTCACATATTTTATCTTTAGTAATATGGAAACGTTAAGAAGGTGTATTACCATAATTTGGTTGTCATTGTTAACTGTTAATGGTGATTATAATATTGCTTATTACCATTAAATATTTTAATTAATGATACCATTAATATTACTATGGTATTCGTTTATGAATCCTGAATTGTTTCCAATTAAGTTCATGTGACAATGTTCTAGTTAAGAAAATATTGTGGACATTATTATTTTCTTGACAATAATGTTTTTCGGACTTTAAATTTTATTAAGTTTTCAAAATTTTATCCGAAAAATGTTTCTACAGTTAGTGGTTTTAACTATTGTTTTTTCATATTTAGTCTCCTATTTAATGTGATAATATTATTATGGCTATTTACTCCTCTTTTGGATTATTTGCAATTTTGCCATTTATTCCATAATTCATTAAGTTTTTGAATTATAATTTTAGATTTGAATGCCCATATTTGGTTAAGTATGAATAATGTATAATGAATATTTAGTGTAAATTTATACTCTCTAGTTGATTCATACTCTTTAGGTAGTTTTATGCATGCAATCACATTGAGTGCATAATATTAAGTTTAATTATGCAATTTGGTTTGTGAGATTTTGATTTACAAATGACAATATATACTTTTGGTTAGATATTGATTGAATTTGTAAATTCAGGTCTATTTCTCATAAATTTAGTGTGATGCATTAAAACATTTTGTAATGGGCTTACAATTTGAAAAATTTAAAGTATATATTAATTACTTCATTATTCAAAATTTGGATCCCTTTTGGATTGGACTAATTAATTTTTGAATATTAAGTTTATGCTTTGAAACTCAATGATCAGTTTCTGATCATTGAGACTCACGGTGGGACTCACACCGTGAGTCCCACCGTGACTTCCTATCCTGAAAGCTACGAAAATGCGCGAATTTGGACTATAAATACCTCTTGGAAGTTAATTTTTGAAATACTTTTGAATTTCCAAATTCCCCATTTAGTTTTTCTCTCTAGGAACCTTTAGAAAACACTTCCCACACTTGTAATCTACCATTAATTAGGAAATTTAGAAGAAGAATCCATTTGTATTTCCAACATTCAACATCAATTTCAGATTATTCATTCCATTAAATTATCAAGTTAAGTTCTTTATCTCATATATTTGCATTTATAATTCTTAAAGTTTCTTTTGAATTCCATGTGTATTATTTCAATTGCTTATTCCTTTACATTCCAAATATGAATACTTAAACATATTTAGGATTTGAATTGAATTTCCTTGAATCCCAATATGAATTAAATTGCATAAATTAGGTTTGTATTGTCTTAATGTTGAACTTGGCTATGAATTGGGTAGAATTGATTTGAATCTTCATAGTTATGGCCAAACTATGCAAGAGATTTTTGGAATTGGTGTTCCACCTATGAGAATAGGGCTACACCATAGCCATACCTCTCATATTTCTTACTCACCTTTGAGAAAAGGGAGTTTGAAGGAAATAGGCACACAAAGTGTTTGTTAAATTGCCTCTTCTAACCAAGTTGCCATGAGAATGGGACTTAGGATTAGTTGATAGTCCAATTGATCACGAGAGTGACATTGGCACTTAAACCATTTCCTCAAGTTCATCATCTAGACTTACATATCTTAATCTTTAGACACAAGGGATTTTATTCAAGGATGTTTGGTTCAAATCTCTATTCCATATATTGTTCTTTTACTTCAATTACTTGTTTACATTACCGATTATTTGAACATGCAATACTCCAATATCTTTAGGTTAGCTTTCAAACACTGCATGAACCTATGCTTAACCCCTAATTACTCAAATTCCCATTAAGTCATTCCTTGAGAACGATACTCTTAATTTCCAGCACCACTAAAATTACAACTTTCAAGTAGTTTTATCAGTGATGATAGAAATAAATCAATTTATTTACTTTATAGTTATTTGTAAATAATTTTCAAATCTATCATGAAGTTTAATTTTATGATGTAACTTTAGATCATATTTCTTGAATTGCCCACGGGGTTAATGAAAAGGAACTTGACTTCTTTAAGTTTTTTTATCATAATGGTTATAATGAATCTTATTGAATTAAAACTTTAGCCCACATGCAAGTTTTTATGTCTCTAGATTATTCTGGCTATTTAGTAATTGCGATAAAATATTATAATAAGGGTTTCTTAATTGGATTTAATAATAGAATTAAAACTTTAGCCCACAAGCAAGCTTTATGTCAATAAATCCCTCAACCCATGAGATAATTAATTCTAAGAATTGTATTGGCAAAACATGTATTTAGTTACTTCCTAAAATTTAGCCACTTTTATTAATTAATCCACGAAAGCTTACTTAATTTTTTGGACTAACTATAGTAAGTTACGTTACATGATATACTTCTTTTGGATTCCAAGAATAAAATGTATCTTTTGAGCCAAATTCTAACTTGGTTTTGGAAGGTGTATTTTTTTTTTGTTTTTTTGTTTTTTTAGTATGTTCAACTATGATGGGGAATTACATCTTCATTTTTTTTTTGAAAATAACGAAACTCATTCATTTAATCATAAGCTGAAATGATTACAAATAGAATCGATGGAACGATATATCATTCCTTACAGTCAGACATGGAAACAACTTCCATAGCAATGTTACAAAAAACTTGATTCGCAGACTGTTTCACAAATTTGAAGATGAATTCGTTGGATATGTGAACTTAAAGCTTCTTTAATATCATTGAAGAATCGATCAAACGTAGTCAAGAGTAACTTTGGTTGAAAAGTCTTGCACACCACCTGAGTATATGTTTTCCATATGTTGTTCATTGACAATATATCTATCGAGCTAAGCTATAGATGCTCTTTTTCATTGTCATCTTTGTCACCCAAGATGAAGTTCACATACGCCATGACCAACTTATATAATTCACACTTATGAAAAAAAAAAGAACTCGCCAAAAGAAACGAGAGGAAAACAAACTCGTCACACAAAACGAGAGAAAGACACAGAAAAAGCAGAACACAAAAGAAAAGAGAAACAACAGTACACCTCATCTTAAACTTTATTTTGTGGATCCACTAAAATCAAACCACGTCTTTATCCAGATCTTGCAAAATCCATAAACTTTAGATCTTTGGAACTATCGCAAAATGGTTGATGACTAATTCGGCAGTGGAATTTATTATGAAACTAAAAAACAAGAAATAAAAGAAAATAGGAGACCGCCGGCCAAGAAACGAAGCTCCATCAAATGCTCAAAGCTTTGGCCAGAGGCCGGCGGCCACCAAATGAAGAATCAAGATTTCGTGCAGTGAGGCAGATATAGAGGTTTTGAGAGAATTGGAACCAAATATTGATTATTTAGTATGCCCAACTAATGGTGGAGAATTCTATCTTCATTTATTAGTTGGTCAAATCAATTACGAGTGTGTATATCATTAATTTTGCTGAAGAACAGTGGGAGTGATCATTTAGAAAAATCTCATTAAGATGCTCTACTAAAGATTATGGATTTTATTGTCTTCCTGCGTCCCAATGCAAATTGGATTGTATGTCAAACAATAATTCTAAAAGATTGCACAAGTATTAATTTTGTATTTGTGCATATAAATTCATAAGTTCAAAGTTATTGAACATTTGGTTGTGCAACATATTTATGAAAATGTTGTAACAATATTAAGGAATTTATTAATACAAAATCATTTAACTTGTAGTGCACTGTTATTCTTTAGCGTTTAATTCAGTCTTTAGGTTCTTCAAAATTGATCATGTATCATTTTGGTATGTAAGGCTAAAAAAAAAACAATTTTGTGAGACATAAAAGTAAAACTCATAATGTTCAGTTCATTTTTAAAGTAGACATTAAGATTATTTGGGAAGTTATGGTGTATGTTAAGATTCCAAATTATGGACTTAGATGTTTTTGTTTGTTCTCTAAGTTATTGGAATGCTTCTGTGACTTAACTATCTTTTGGCTATGACGGTAATAATGTGTTACCGGGTATGTAATCTGAGTATTATTGAAGTAAGATGGTACAATGTTTGAGTGCAGTGCTCAGTGTACAAGTGAGTTTAGTATGTATTTGTCTAAGTTCAATTGTCATAAGAAGTGTCCCCCTTCACTATGTGGTTGTGAGCCTTTTTATTCCCTACAGCTCAGTAACGGAGCATTGATGAAGAGTTGATAGTTGGACATCAGTACCTGAGGTGTTGAATGCTGAGGAGCTGAACGTCTGTCATCAATGCTGAGGAGCTAAACGTTGGCCATCAATGCTGAGGAGTTGAA
>CM008342.1:27451614-27462699 GCA_002525835.2 Ipomoea batatas | reverse complement strand
ATATATATATATATATATATATATATATATTATTTATTTATTTATTTTATATATAGGTCCATGCTCTGGTCCGACGCTGCTCTCCCGTGCGGTCATGCATATATATTAGAACCGTAGAATGAGTTGAGATCAAACGCATGGAAATCAATGAAGAAGAGAAAATACGCGGTGGTAATTTTATAATTTCTTGCACAATGTATATCCAGCGGTGCATTACGTGCTAGTGCGTGGTGTATTTATAACTTATAAATGCTCTGTGATGCAGTTTTGAGTGATACATGGTGCACTTAGTCTATAGTGCACATAGTGATGCACCACTCGATGGGAGTGTCAAACCCGCCGACTAGTTCAATAGACCCATCAGCAGGGTACATAACATGCTAGTGTATGTGTGGTGCATTTATAAGTGCTTTGTGGTGCATTTTTGAGTGATGCGTGGTGCACATGATTTGTAGTGCACTTAGTATTGCACTACTCAATGGGAGTGTCAAACCCGTCAACGGGTTCAATAGACACGTTAGAAGTAGGGTGCATTACGTGATATTGTGTGGTGTATTTATAAGTACTATGTGTTGCATTTTTAGTGATACATGGTGCATTTGATTTGTAGTGTATTTTTTCTGCTTTGATTGATTTTAAGCCACTTGGTCGTGCACTATAGAGCATCACGTAATGCACTATAGAGCTCTCATAAGTGCACCATATGCCAACATTTAATGCATTATTGAAACATACATGGTCGACAAAATTATAAAATTGCCCCTGCATTTTTTTCTCCTATTCATTGATTTATATCAGTCTGATCTAATCTCATCTTACGATTCTTATATCCTCACGAGCGCACAGGAGAACATGACTACATTTGAACCTAAACCTTTATGTGTGTGTGTGTCATAGTCCAAAAATGCAAAGTTTCTTATTTAGAAATTAGGGAAAATTACATCTTTGGTCCCTGAGTAATAGTGGTAGTGACGGCTCAGTCCCTGAGTTATGGTTGTATCCGAGTTTAGTCTCTCAGTTATTTGCGAAGTGGCAAGTTTAGTCCACTTAAATTTGACAAAAAAATTTAAAAAAAAATATTTAAAATTGGGGGGTAAAGTAGGAAATTCACATTTTATTATCTTTATTATATCAAACCACTTTCAAAACATTATTTTTCACTTCTTAGCATCTTATTTCATGATTCTTCAATTCTAAAAACATTTCTATAATATAAGTATGACTTATTAGGAACTTTTTTTCTCGTATAACAAATTTAAAACTGAGCACAAACAAAGAAACACTCACTTAGGCGTGTGAAACACACCATCTTAATCGTTTATGATTTCTCTTACTAAACACCAAGGGTAATCAAACCAAGGGAGTAGCTTGAGATTTTTATGACAAATTCAACAAGGGAGTAACTTGAGATTTTTAGTACGTAAAATTATTTCCTAAGCTCTGCAATAACTTAATCAAGAATCGTATATCATGAAAATATATGAAAATTATATTATATATATCCATAACCTCCTCTGTCTTCTTTAAATCAGAGTAATGAATGAGGAACCTAAGACTCAGTTATGAAAATTCAAAAAAAAAAAATTATTGACTAAACTACTGCATATGAAATAATTATTTTTTAAATACTAAAAATCTCAAGTTATTTCGTTGGTGAATTTCTCATAAAAGCAACTTGAGAAATTTGACATCATTATGTATCTCAAAAGTTCTGGTTTGATTACATTTGTTGCTTAGTAAAGAAAATCGAAAATTGTTAGGATAGTGTGTTTACACGCCTGAAGACAATGATCAAATGTTTATTTGTTTGTGCTAAGTCTTTTAAGTTTTTTATACGAGAGTCAGGTTCCTAATAATTGAAATGCTTTTAGAACTGAAGGTAGAATCTTGAAATAAGAAGTTAAGAAGTGAAAAATAATTTTGTGAAAGTGGTTTTGATATAATAAAGAGAATAAAATGTGAATTTCCTACTTTACCACTCAAATTTTAAATATTTTTTTTTATTTTTCCGCCAAATTTAACGGTCAGGTACTAAACCCACCACTTCGCAAATAACTAAGAGACTAAACTCGGATACGGCCATAACTCAGGGACTGAGTTGTCACTACCACTATTACTTAGGGACCAAAAATGTCATTTTCCCTTAGAAATTAATTAACCCCATTTGTAAAAATAAACCATGAAACTGCAATAGGCGGTTAACAATGAAAGTCACATTAGGCATTGTAATAGCAAGATACTCCACCAACTGCCCAGAGATAGGATTTGCTATCGACCAAAGACGAACTAGCGTCTAGATGCAGATCAATAGTGGATGCAAGGGTGGTAACTAGCTTTGCATCCTTCATATTGAATTCTTCTAAGATTTCCATAATATATACTTTGCTTGAGATACGAACATCCGACCTGTCGAAGTAGTTACAAGAATGATTCAATAGAGGAATTATATATCCAATAATAAAATTACGGGAGGAGGATCATTGAACTTTACTCAAAAAGTCCATTAGACCTTAAACTTTCAAAAGTTGCATTAAATCCATAAATATGTTGTATGTTTTGAATTATTGAAGCCCAGAAACCAGTTGGTAACATGTAATTATAAGTTAGCTAGGATTCCGACAACCTTTCCTACACTTTCCAGCAATAATCATCACTAGCAACCCGACAGTCGCCGGTTGCGTTTGAAGGAGGCGACGAAGTGGTCTGCCTTCTACTTCGCTTGAGAAGGCGACCAAGTTGGTTTCCTTCTCCGACGAAGGAGAAGGCAGACCAACTGGTTGCCTTCCCTAAAAATACACACATACACTATCATACTCCTCTCCAACCTGCACCTTTTCGATTTCAGATAAATCACTTGGCTAATAATGATGATTTATTTACGCCAACTATCATGATCTGTGATGACATCCTGGTTACCAATACAAATGGGTGGTCATAGATTTACTTGGATCAAACCTCGATGTTACTACCTTGTAAGAAATCATGAGTATTTAAAAAAAAAATGATGATTTACATGTTTGTAACATACTCATTATATGCTATTTTATTTGTTATACTTACTATTTATTGGTCAAGTCAATTTTTTCTTCTTTCTTTATTTCTATTAGCATTTTCACATAATTTTTAAATTTAATTTTTTTGTATTTAATAGTACTTTTAATGTAGTTTTTAAATATATAAATTTTAAATACTAATTCTAAATTTAATATTATAAAAAATTAAATTGTAAATAACTCCAGTTAACCCTCATTAATTGAACTCGACACATAAAATCACACCGTGGGAGTATTTCAATACAAATTTTTGTACTACAATTCAGACTTAAATGATCCTCCCAAATATTTCATGCTCTTTTTTATAGACCTCCAAGAGCTTTGGCATCGTGGGAAATGTGCAGCCAACTTTCATGAGGTGGACACTGACTGACAGCACACCCAATCTCCCATGTCAAAGTAGTCGAACGTTGTGTGTTTGTGCCCCAATTTTTAATATATTTATTTGGAGATAACAAACATGACGTGCCCACAATTTTGTTTAAACATAATTAAAATGATGTTTTATTTAATATAATAAACTTATATTTACGACTTTATTATGAATAAAATATATAAAATATTAAATGTGTTTTTCTAATACAAATTTAAGATCTTTATTCAGACAGAGTACATCTTCATATTAAGTTGTATCACTATTTTTAATTTAATTATTAATTTCTTTTTGTACACAAAGATGCAATTGGATTTTAAAGATGGGAAATTACATATCTTTTTTTATTATTATTATTTTTTTTTTTGTATTTTCTTCTATGAAAATTTATGCAAATAAAGAGTGTACGGTTTCGTTAAAGCTTTTTACACCAAATCTTAAGAATCTTATAGATAAATACTAAATTAAATACGGAGTATTAAAGAAAATCATGTTATACTAATTTAAATAAAATCTTATTAACATAATCTACTGTACTAAAAAATGACGGTCAAATTATTAAATCAAATAGATTGTTCAGATTATTTAGATTTATATTTTTCCTTGAGATTTCCTAATTTATCCTTAATTGTATGATTATCCGTTAAATTTTTTGTTAAATATTGTCTTCTCTATTATATTAATATTCTGTTAACTTTTAACTTATCCATTAATTTCTATAAGAAAGGTCTTAGGTTCGAACCTCATACCAATCAAAGTTGGCATATTGTTGAACATATACTACGAATATGTTAGAGTATATTATTCAAAAGTAAATATCTCACTTTATTACTCTTATTAAATTAAATAAATTAGTAGTTAGAACAAAAAAATAATACATATGCATTTCTTTAATTTATAATTCGATGTCTACAATGTCTTTATTAAAAAAAATATTCATTATAAAAAAAATTAAAAAGAGATATTTTCATTAGTTATTGTCTATATTTTCTACAATGCAAAGATTTTTTTTCTTGAGTACTACTGACTCGGTTACAATGTAGTAACCAAAGAGTCAACATAGGGTGCAACCAAATGCCACTACCGGATGCCACTAGACCACAAAGTCATTGGCAAATACAAAATAATGTTATATATTTATTTAACAAGTATTATGTTAAATAAATATATAACATATGAACCCTTCTTATACAAATGACACAAACATCATCTGCAGACAAGTATACTCTATTCGTACATTTACTACATGGACACCTAATCTGCATTGAAACCTCATACGCACGAAGTGTGCTTGCATAATTTATAAATTCATCAACACCCGCTAAAAACTCATCAGTGTACCCCCTCCTTCCTGGAAACAATCAGTTATACATCCATTTTCGATGTTCAGTTATATTAGCGATGTAAAAAATAACTTCAAAAGTATATACAATACAAACATAATATATATTAATATATTACAAGTAGTATAAATATTTTAAATAATTATATATCAACATACTAATAAAATAATATACAACATATAAAATGCAAGCTATGGTTAAAAAATCATAAATATACAAATAATTCTAAACACACACATAAATAAATGTTACACACACACACACACACACACATATATATATATATATATATATATATATATATATATATATATATATATATATATATATGCACACTACATAGTGTTCAATTATTTAATAAATAATTTAAAAATATGTTCACAAAAATATATATAAATAATTAAAGCTAGATCTAAAAAAAGATGACATAAATACAAAATTTTAAAAAATATATACACATACATTAGCTTGATTTCAACATAATAGTAAAAAACTCCTGAAAAAAAAAAGTACAAAGTTGTAAATATTCAAACTAGCTAGATCTAAAAAAAAAATTGACATAAATGAAAGTTCTATACACATACCTTAGCATGATTTCTACACTATTGTGAGTGGTTTAGTAAAAAATCTCTTGGAGAAATGAAGAAATGAGTAAAAAAACAAAAGAATGAAAAGGAAACTAGTCAAGGAGCCTGCTGGGTGCGTTTATATATAAAGGAATATTCGACCATCGAAAAGGTAGTCAGAAAATAAGCCAATTTCTAAAAAATAAAAAATCCCGTATATTTGCGACCACCTTCATAAGTGGTCGAAAATTCCGACAACCAAGCTGGTCACTAAACCATGTGGAGGCACCCAAAAAAGATCTCAAAAAATTTCCGTCCACTTATCAACGTGGTTGGAAATTTCCGTCCACATTTACGGCGACTTTGTCGCTTGACGAAAAAGGAAAAAAATTACTGCCAATACCTTGTGATCTAGTGGCGTTGCACTCCCGCTTCAATAGGTTGGGAAAGTAGTTATGAACAAATACTGCATTGTAACAGAGTTAATAGTACTAAAAAAAATTACTTTTTGCGACAAAATTTTAAGTGGTCAGAAAATGGCTATTTACCAGCAGTGTTATTAAAAAGAATTTATGACAATTATTTAACATCCTAAATCATTCAATATAATTTATAATTAAATTAAAAAATCAATTGCATGCATGGTCTTTTATCTTAGACTTTCAATTTGATCATAAATGATCCATTGACTATTGATTTTGTTTTTGCTTTGGTTCTTCGGTTAATATACATTTTGTAAGCATTAAACCTGATAAGTCTATGCCCCAAATTTGAGTCGATTATATCATTTATTTCATTACCCTTAATTATGAAAATTTGGATAGGTGATTCTGCTAGCTAATTTTTATATTCTTATCCTTTAATTTAACGCCTATTAAACGAATATTAACTGAACGAAATGCCAAATTTAGAACAAAATCAATAGTCGGTGGATCAATTATGATCAATTGAAAATAAAAAATAATAATTGATAAATGTCAATAGTCAAGAAATTATTCATGGAATTAACTCTAAGTTAAAAATTATGTGTTTAAAAAAATGATTTTGCTAGCTAAAACATGTATTCCTTGTCGATTTGACATTAACCCTATTCGTTCTATTTTATTTGTACTATTTTGTTTAGTTCATCTCAATAATATCCCAACAGTAACTTTTCTAATCCTTTATCTCTGTTAACTTGTTGGAATAATCACTGCTTGGTTTAAACTTACAAATACAAAAATAGGATGGAAAACTTAAAAAAATAAATTACATTTTATTATTATTATTATTATTATTATTATTATTATTATTTTAGAATATCATTATATTTTTGGTTGGGATATGAAATAAAGGATTTATGAAATGGTGTGCTGTCATTGTAGGTTGGCAAGATTAGCCTAAAAGTCCAATTACTCCGTATATTATGTTGTTTTTGAATTTTCTCCATCAAAGAAAGCAGTACGTTATCAAATTGGTCACTTGTTTTTCATCTCATCAGAGTGGAATTTAAAGCGTTACAGTCATCAATTCAACTTTATATAATCCCAAAATTCAGTCTACGCATCAGTGGGAACACAACACATGAAAGGCTTACGTTGACAAGAATAGCCAGCCAGCCCATCAATAAAGAAAATAATCAAAATATTAGCCTACTGAGCTAGCTCAAGTAGTAGATCACCTGACTCATCATTTTCGCAATAGGGTGAGTTTCAACTGTCATCAACAACATCTTAGAATTAAGACTTCTCAAACTAAAATTTGGGTCCTTAAATCTTCCTAAATTACAGAGTTAATGACATGACATGAATTGATTGAGGGGTTACTTAGTGTTGAGCATATAATATATATAAACATAAATGTGCAGTCCAATTATCATCTTAGGTTTTAGTTGAGATGAAGCACATGCTTCAATTTGGTATTAGAGCAATGTTAAAGGTCATGGGTTCAAAAAAGATACTAAATCGACCCGCACGCGTAAGGAGCCGTATTGAACATATAATATATATATAAATATGCACATTTTCCTGACCCTCCTTTGATAAATGTACACGTGTGAAGCTTTTGGTTGGTGGGGGTCCCACTTTCGTCTCACCTCACACCTATATATCCCCTGCGTTTGGATAAATGTTTCTCATAATTTCCCTTCTAATTTTTACACTTGCAGTGCCCGCTGTTAACTAAACCACAACCCCATGGCGGCGGGATTTTCAGGTCCGGGAGGCGGAGGCGGCCAGCACTTCGAGGCCAAAATCACCCCCATAGTCATCATCTCCTGCATCATGGCCGCCACCGGCGGCCTCATGTTTGGCTACGACGTTGGAGTTTCCGGTAAAGATATATATATATATATATAATGGTTTGTTTGTTTGTTTGTTTTAATTTATTACAACTAACGTAAGGGAAGTAATTAAGAAGAATTGAAAACTTGTAGGGGGTGTTACGTCAATGGATCCATTCCTGGAAAAATTCTTTCCGGTGGTGTACCGGAACACCAAGAATAAGAATCTAAACAGTAACTACTGCAAGTACGACAACCAAGGCCTGCAACTGTTCACGTCGTCCTTGTACCTTGCTGGTCTCACCGCCACATTCTTTGCTTCCTACACCACCAGACGCCTGGGGAGGAGGCTCACCATGTTGATCGCCGGCTGCTTCTTCATTCTCGGCGTCATCTTAAACGCTGCGGCTCAAGACTTGGCTATGCTCATCATTGGCAGGATTTTGCTTGGATGTGGGGTTGGTTTTGCTAATCAGGTAATTCTTCTTTTCTTAATTAAATTTGAAATCCAAATGATTTTATTAACTCTACATTTAAGATAAAATAAAGTTGGGTCTCACCACACCGCACTATGCTTACTTCTCCGTAGGCAACTACTGAAGTCAAGCATGCTTCACCATGGTGTTTTTAAATTATCTGGTTGTCATATGTTTCTTAAAATCAATCAGTGATAAATAAATGAACATTAACTATTTCAACCACATTGTTCTATAATAAACAATAACGACATGTCTCCAATCGAGTAGGTCAAGGATTGAACTAGATCGACACCCATCAAATAAGATGCACAAAAGTTACTACATACAAAAATGTTTAATTAGTTTCAATTTTTGTTTTCATTACAAGTTTTACAATTATATATATGTGTGTGTGAGAGAGAAAACTATTTTGAAATGAAGAGAGTACTAATAGGAGTACGATCTTGTGAGGTTGGCACTGCACAATGAGTCAATGATATATAGCTTGTCCAAAAAAAGTGGGGCCATTTAAGACAATATTATAAATTTATAATATAGTACTATAGGCAAAATTGTCCCCACAAGGAATTCAAGTGTGTGAACATACATGCATGTGGTGATGAATTTTGCAATTAAGAAAAATGGTTTTTTTTTTTTAAAAGAAGCTTTTGTTTCCTTGTATTATTTTGTCTTTGGCTTTAGTCCAAAATCTACTAAAGCTTTGTTTCTAAATTCACTTGCTTTTTCAGTATTGGATTGTTGAATTGTTTTGCACGTGATGGATTTCTAAAATCGAACATGTAGTCTAGACTTTTTGATGAGGTGAACAAGTCCGTTGGAAACTTTAATTCAATGTATTTCCTCCTTTAAATATTATTTTCTTATTTAAAGTTGTGTTAAAAATATTAATCTTTTTCTGCTTTGATTATAAAAAGTTTATAACTATTGTCTTTTTTTTTTAAAAAAAAATATATATTACTTTTAAGTTCTATTAAAGAATATACAAATTAAAGGTATTGTTGATAAGTAAAAATGCTTTTTTTTTTAAATAAAAACAAAAATCATGCCCTTTGACAGGGATTTTGACGAGGGCTTAGAATTAGTCTAGCGTAAATTAAAACCTAATGTATATAAAAAAAATAAAAAATAAAAAACATCATTTTGTGATAGGTTAAAAATCATATATTGTAGTATATATACTTACATGTGTATACACACACAAATATATATAATATAATATTACTTATTTAATCAAAATCTTCATATTAAAAGGTTATATTCATCATCACATTCACTTTTAATATATAAATGTCACTTGTACATGCCATATTGTAAAACTGTTTTATTTAATTAATAAGGACAAAAAATGTAACTTTTTGTTTTTTATTTTTTGATATTTTGAAGGATAAAAAAATTAACTTTAGCAACTAATCAAGAGACACACATTGTTTTCAAAAAAAAAAAATCAAGAGACACACTTTTAACCTATGATAATTAATGAGTAAAATTACTGTATATTTTATTATAAGTTTGGGATTAAAATAATAATCTATTTTAAAATTAGATTCTTTCACCTACTCATGATTCATGATTGTTTTGTCATTTCAACTGGCCATATAATTAAACGTGTTGGCGAGGCAAATTATCAAGTGGGAACATGTGGACATGTGATGTCCTCAAACCTATGAATCCCAACGAAGTAATTTTGCATAATTGCACGTTGAATTGCCATGATTGCGATATGTAACAGATTGCTAAGGTCATGGCAATAACATCAATGTTTAATGTGGAGTATTCTATTTCTACTTTTTAAAAATATATACTCATTTTTTCTCAAAAAAAAATATATATATACTCATTTTATTAATTGATAAAAAAGTTTTTTTTTTTTTAAAAAAAAGCTATGAAAAAAAAAAACAAGCTATGAATATTATGACACATACATTTTTATTTGACACTCAATCAATTATAATAGGTTATGTTAAGTGAAAATTTATTATGAGAAAACTTTATTATTTGAGTGTGTTTGGTAAATAGTTGTTAGATGAATGTGTTAGTGAGTTTGATTAGTTAATAGCGTTAACTAATTGTAGAAAGATGTTTGGTAAATTAACTGTTAGTTGATAGCTGATTAGGAGTGATTACATGCAAAATAACTTTCTCAAAAAGCTGATTAAAAAAGTTATTTTGAGTAACTTTTTAAATTTTATTGTTTTGGAACAATAAGTTGTTACAAAAGCTAATTAATCAAATACTTATATTGATTGTTTAACCAAGTCAAGTAACTAATACTGGTCAAATAAGTCAAAATTGACTGATAAACAAACTATGTTATCAAATAAGTCTTATATTAAGTGAAATTTTATCATGAGAAAAACTCTACTATTTTATATTTCATTTTGATGTACAAATTAAAATATACTTATTTATTTATTTATTTATAAAAATGCTTATTATTAGGCAACTAAGTTTATATATGCATAATAATCTAAATAATTGATATTAATATTCATTTATTTAGTGAATTGCAAATAAAATATAATTAATAATTTTTGGGTACATTTCAGGCAGTTCCTCTGTTCCTATCAGAGATAGCGCCCACAAGGATACGTGGAGGACTTAATATTCTCTTCCAACTTAACGTCACCATTGGGATTTTGTTTGCTAATCTCGTCAACTATGGAACAGCCAAGTAAGTCTTCTATTATTTATTTAACTAAATTCTAAAATATATATGTCTGTAACATGTTTTTTTTTTTTAGTACTATTGACTCTATATATCTTTTCAGCATACCGATGCACATAAATTAGTTATTTTAATTCTAAAAATTAAGGTTTTGTTCATATAATTTGTTATTTGTGCCTTTAACTCATATTTTCAACTTTTCAATTTTTAGTTAATTTTTTAAGTAGGTATACCAAACATATTCTCAATGTTTTTTTTTTTTTTTAAATTTCATATGTGTGTATATATAGTTTTTGTCTTTCTTCTTCTTTTTAATTTTTTAGTTTCATACGTTTTTATATATTTA
>CM008342.1:27409787-27420177 GCA_002525835.2 Ipomoea batatas | reverse complement strand
TCTAAAATCAGCCAATGTTATCAACAAATCATACCTTCTAATCCAAACAGCCAAGCTAATCAGCTAACAGCCATTTACCAAACAGGGCCTTTGGCATAGCTTATTTAGGAGCTTATAGCTTATTTTAAGCTACTAAAAAACTATAAGCTCTGTTTGGTAATGTTCCCAAAATAAGCTCTTAGCTTAAAATAATAGCTTATTTTGGAACGCTACCCTAGGTGGCGTTTAAAAATAAGCTAGTAGCTTCGTAACTTTTTCCCCACATTTAACCTTATTATTTTAAATAAATGACATCCTTTACCCTTCCCAATTAAAACCCTTTATCTCTTCTCCTCTGTCAGATTCGCGGCAGTCCCCTTCATCTATTCGCAAGAAGCATCGCCATAGGTATGTCTGTATGTATATTTTATTTGGTAGTCCGTAAACATGTATTATCCAATCTCAAATTCAAACTTCAAAAGAAGAAACAAACTTGTTTTTTTTTGCATGTACTAAATAGATTATTATTTTTTCCCTTGCTAGCTAACCAATATCAATTCAAACTTGTTTTTTTTTTTTGCTTGTATTTATTACGGCGGGATTTTGATTTTTGATTTTTGATTTTTTATTTTATTTCTATTCAAGTATTCAACTACTAATGCTTGTTTAAATTGTATTATTTGGATTGTTTGATGTGTTTAGTCTCATTAAACTAAATTATTATTATTATTATTGTTATTTCTAAATTAGCAATATGGCGTCAACAAATGATAATATGGATGGAGAGAATTTTAGGTGGACCAACGAGTACGTGGTGCTCTTTTGTGAGATTGTATCAAATATATTCGAAAGCATGGGCGTGGGTTAATGAAATGGAAAGAAATTAAAGAAGAGTTTGAAGCTACCGCCAAACGAAAAATCGCACATAGAAGTTTAAAGAATAAGTGGGATGCTATGAAAAAGGAATGGAGAACTTGGAAGCAATTGAAATGTGAAGAAACTGGCTTAGGGTGGGATCCTAGTACACATAAGATTAGTGGCTCCGATGAATGGGGAGAAAAAAATCAAGGTTTGTATTATAGATTTTTAAGATTAAAACATAATTATATTTTGGTGTTGATTGTAAACTTATTCTTTTAATTTCTTTTGTAGGAGAACCTAGACTATAAAAAATTTCATAATAAATCCATAGATCCTATAATGGACGATTTGTGGTCTAAGTTATTTGAAGATAGCTATGCAAATGGTGAAGGTTGTGTTGCACCCACTATGAATCCTCAATTAGTACAACCTGTGGATATTGAGGAAGAAAATAGGGAAAGTGAAGAAGAGAATAAAACTAGGCAAGGATTTGAAGATATGTTATATTCTCAGGATAACCAACATTCTTCTCAATTGCATGACTTGGAGGTAGATGAGTCCTCATTTTGGAATAATTTCATGAGTGAGGTGAATAATTGTAGTGGTAACCAGGATGCTAGTGGCACTCAAGTACCTAGGCAATCTCAAGGTAATAATGTTAGAAAATTTGCAGAAACTCAAAATATTGGTCTTAAACCCACTCAAATGAAGCGTAAGGGGAGACAATCAGGTGGAGCAGCTAAGCTTTCTAATCAATTGGATAGTTTGATTTCAAATTCAAATCGGGCACTAGACATTTTAATACTCCCTCCGTCCCACTTTACCTGTTTTACTTTCCTTTTTAATCCGTCCCAAAATTCTGTCCACTTTCCTAAAATGAAAGTCATTACATTTCTATTTTTCTTATTTTACACTTCTAACGTAAACTACAACTACTCCATTCTCTGATATACTCATTAAGGCCAACAACTTTCATCCACTCAAATATTCTTAAAAGTCACGCCCAATTAGAAAAAAGTGAAGAACATGTCTCTACATTTCTCTTCATTTTTCTTCATTTTCACATTTCTCTTCCTGATTTCTTCATTTCCACTTTGCAAACATAGAACTGAAGAACTGGGTTTCTTTTTCTTTCTTTCTTTCTTCAAGAGAATAAAATAAAAATGAAGATCTGGGTTTCTTTATTTCTCTTCCTGGCGGCGGCACCACAGTGTAGCTCCTGACGTAGAAGTACAGAGTATATGGATTCTTCTTCTTCATAACTTTAATGTCGCTGAGTGCCGTGGAACCATCGGCGTTGACATCTCAATCTCTGATCGATTTCATGAACTTTCAAATTTTTATGACTCCTATGTGTAAGACATCACTGGTTTTTTTATTTTGTTTTTTTTTTCTTTTTTTAATCTTCTTAAGTATTTAATTCATTTATTTTTGTATAATTAATGGTGTATAAAGAACTAAAAGAAGAATAAAAGATACAGAAGGTATGGAAGAGATTTGTTGGAGAAAGATAAAGAAATGGGTTTGTTGAAGAAAGATGAATAAATGTCTACGGATGAGATGAAGAATGAGGAAGAAATGCACTGTAGCAAATTTGTCAGTAAGTATAAGGGCATAAGCAGAAAGTGAGTGAGCTTTGTTTAACCTTCTTAAACTCCGTGCCAAAAGTAAAGCAGACATCCATTACAGGACTGAGGGAGTATATGATAGTACTGTGAATACTCAAAGTAGTACAAGTGTTAGTCTTGCTGCAGCAATAACTGTTGTTAACCGCATGGTTACTGATGGTATTATGGAAAAAGGTGGAGATCTATGGTGTTTTTCTCTCAGCTTGATTAAGGATGATTTGAATAGAGAAATTTTTTTCAATATTGAGGATGACTTTTCTAGGAAAGCTTGGTTGAAGTATATGCATGATACAAGCAAGTAAATGCTCATTTTATTTCAATGTGTTTGATTGTAATTTCAATTTGACATTTGTCTGTTTTGAACATTAATTTTTGTATGAACTAATTTTATGAACTATAAACATTTTGCTTTACTTTATATATTTTAAAATATATATTGGTTTCATCATTTTATATTTATGAGGTACATCATGGAGTTGGAACGGAAAAGAAAAAAGAGAAAGCAAGCACTTTGTTCAATCATAACATCGTATGCCACAATTGCTTTAACCAAAACATATTACTATAAATATATTTATAAAGAATCTTGTATGACTTCACCTTTTAGAGGACATGAATGGATGAGAGAAGTCTTGAATGGACATCCTATTCGATGCGTAAATGCATTTAGAATGGACTCTGCTTTGTTTAAGCAATTATGTGAAGATTTAAATTCAAAATATAGATTACAATCTACTAGGAATATGTCAGTTGTGGAGAAAGTTGGTATATTTATATACACACTTGCTATGGGTGCTTCAAATAGAGATGTTGGAGAGCGATTTCAACGTTCTGGTGAAACAATAAGTAGGGCATTTCATGAAGTCTTGGAATAGCGGATACAAAGGCATTGCACGTGATATCATACGACCAAATGATCTTACATTTCAATCTATACCGTCTTACATTTCTAGTGATGCACGATACATGCCATATTTCAAGGTAAAATATATGTGACAAATTTATTATTATTATTATTATTATTATTATTATTATTATTATTATTAAGATTGATTATCTAATATATATATATATATATATATATATATGATGAATAGGATTGTATTGGATGTATTGATGATACTCATATAGCAGTGTGCATCCCTGAGGTTGATCAATTGCGATATAGAGGGAGAAAAGAAATTCCTACTTTCAATGTTATGGCATCGTGTGACTTTGATATGTGTTTCACTTTTATATCTGTTAGATGGGAAGGATCAACACATGATACATGTGTATTTGTTCATGCAATTAATACACCAGCAATGAACTTTCCTAAGCTGCCACAAGGTATCATATTCAAATTACTTTAACTCTAATAAAAATCATATAATTTTATTCCTTATAAAAATTTAGTGTTGTATTTTTTTAGGAAGATATTATTTGGTGGATAAAGGATATACAGATAAAAAAGGATATTTGGTACCGTATCCAAGAATAAGGTATCATCAATCTCAATTTGAACAAGAACCGCCAACTAATGCTCAAGAAGCATTCAATCGTGCACATTCTTCTATTCGAAGTTGTATTGAGAGGTCGTTTGGAGTATTGAAGAAGAGATGGAAGATACTTGCTAAAATGTCACAGTTTAGTGTGGAGACCCAAATTGATGTTATTATGGCCACATTTGTACTACATAATTATATTCGAAAGAATTCACAAGATGACATGATGTTTAATGTGCTTGAGCAGCATCCAGATTACATACCACCCGATGAACTTCAAGATTCAAGTAGTAATATCGCCATCAACGAAAATTTAAGTCAGACCTCTATTGAGATGAAGGATATTCGCAACAATATTGCTACTTCATTATGGAATGCTAGATCATGATTTGCTAATAGTTTTATTTCAAAATGTTAAATTTTAATATGTAAACAAACCAATTTAAATTTTATGAAGATGTCCTTTTTAGACTTTTTACATTTATCAGCTTGTCAAAAAAGCTAATTTTACCCAACACATTTAAACATAACAACTAGTTTAACAGCTTTTCAGTTTCAGCTACTTTTCAGCTTTCAGCTACCCTTTCAGCTAGGTTTGTCAAACATAGCCTAATAGTTTTCATGAAATCTTTTGAATGTTATAAAGTATTAAAGTTGGTTGTTATGTACAATAGAATCACATTACGGAATGGATGTTATATTATGAAATTTCATAGTAAAAGTCAATTAAAAGGGTGGCATAAAGTTAAAGCGCAATAACTATTATGACAATTTTAAAATAAAATTACAATAGAAGTTCTAGATTTTTCAAACCTCACTATTAGAATTAACTAGCTATTGACCCGTGCGATGCACAGATTAATATTATATAAATAAAAAGAAGTGATGTTTTAAAAATAGGTTAAGAAAATAGAATTTTTTTTGGGAAGAAAAAAATGTAATATTAATGGAATGATAAATTACAAATTATTAAAATCTCTTTGTAAACTACATTAGTAGTAGAATTACAACTACTTTTTGAATCATCGCAAACTAAAATCTTTAGGCTGTTTGGTTGACTTATTCTTGATGCAGCGACATATGATTGACCATGCGCAAAAACTTATTTCCGTAGGATCAACCCAACATTCGACAATGTTTGCCCTTGACTTTTGTTGATAGTCATTTCATATAACAACATGAGAGGAAACTGTCTCCTATTGAACTTGAAAGGCAATCTTGTGTCGGATGGCGTAATAGTTATTCTAGCAATCAAAACCTTTGTTCCCGCATTTGGTCTTGCCAATATGCTTCCTTCAACAACATGTTCAGCTAATCTTGTTACAACTAACCTAGTACCATTGCATAGTCCAAGAGAGTGATCAATGTTTGTCATTAACATTACAGGTGACCCAACCTTTAATGTTAAAGAATGATTTGGAAAGCCTAAAGCTCTTATGGTATTTAAGAATTCAGGTGTATGGACATCTACAAGTACTGTATTTGAACCATCTGCTTTACACGCAGTGTTAGAATTGTAATATGTCTTTCCTTTCCCTATAGTCAAGTCAAACATATATTGATTAACTTCATTCACCACTTCTAATGTTGGTGCTAGAACTGCACTGCTATGAAAGCAACTACCATCAATTACGCCACCAGTGAAGTTGGGGAATGTACTCTGAACAATAGTTTCAATAGGATCACAATTTGATTTCAACAACATTTCATATGGGATATCAACCTCAGTGTAACCATCATTATCTTTTCCAATAGTACCATCACCTATACAAGCAAGCTAGTTAGCAAATTTTCCAATTTTTGTTGATCCAAACCAGCTTGCATACTATTTAATCTCAAATTCTTGGTAAGACACATCACTTTACAATGACTCCAAAGGTATGATGAATTTATAGCTGCAGAGACAATGTCTTGTCTTGATCCTTTTGGCACCACTGGTAAAATTTGCCTAAAGTCACCACCGAATACCACAGTTTTCCCTCCAAATGTCCTATTAGCACTATCTTCATTCACAAAGTGCAATACATCTCTCATTGTTAGATCCAAAGCCTCAAAACAATGCTTGTGCATCATTGGTGCTCCAAAGACTTCAAAGTATTTCAGACGGATGTCAAGACTGCCTTTCTAAATGGATTCTTGGAAGAAGAAGTACATGTAGAGCAACCTCCTGGTTATGTTTCTGATTTTGGAACAGATAAAGTCTACAAACTAAGAAAGGCCTTGTACGAATTGAAACAAGCGTCGAGGGCTTGGTATGACACTATCTCGTGTTTCCTTATTAATTGTGGATTCACAAAAGAGCAAGTAGACAAGACTTTATTTCGAATCAAAGACGGAGAGCATATATTGTTAGTTCAAATATATGTGGACGACATCATATTTGGCAGCACTGATCCATCCTTATGTGATAAATTCTCCAAACTCATGCAAGGAAAATTTGAGATGTGCATGATGGGAGAACTAAATTACTTCCTCGGCCTACAAGTCAGGCAACGTCTAGAAGGTATCTTCATCAATCAAGCTTAATACACCAAGGATCTCATCAAGAAGTTCGGTGTTGATGAAACGCCTCGGTCAAAATTCCAATAAACACCTCGTTGCGTATGGATATTGACAACGAAGGTAAAGAGGTAAATTAGACCAAATATCGTGGAATTATTGGCTCGTTGCTATACTTAACTGCAAGTTGGCCCGATATATCTTTTGTTGTGGGAGTGTGTGCTCGTTTTCAAGCAAACCCAAGGAAATTCATCTAAGTGCAACAAAGAAAATTATGGTTGACTTGGACTTTGGATTGATGTTAACATGAGATTCTAATGCCTATTTTATATCTAAGTTTTTGATCCCGTATATCATGATTGACATATTCTTGAAGTTGAATGCTTAGGTGATTCAAATTGTTGAAAAAAAATGAAGAATTGGAGAAACTTGTGTCATTGTTTTCAAATTGTTGAAAATCCTAGCCAAAACTCTTGCAAACAGACTTAAACCTCTCCTTAGCTCAATTATCTCTAGCTCACAATGTGCATTTGTCCCAAACAGACTTATCTCTAACAATATCTTCTTAGCCTACGAAACACATCATTATCTGAACAGGAAAACTCAAGGTAACTTTGGGTATGTGGGTATGAAGATTGATATGAGCAAGGCCTACGATAGGGTTAATTAGGAATTAGTGGAGGGTATTTTGTATAAGTTGGGTTTCAATAAAGATTTTGTTGACATGATTTCTGGGTGTATTAGATCGGCCAGTTTCACAATCTTACATGAAGGGAAGGAGTTGGGTTTAGTTACCCCTTATAGAGGTTTAAGGCAAGGGGATCCCCTTTCCCCGTACCTCTTTATCATCTTGATGGAAGGCTTGAGTGTACTGATAAACAAAGAAGAGCAATTGGGGATGATTCATGGTGTTGCCATTGCTAGAGGTACACCAAACATTACTCGCCTTTTTTTCGTAGACGATTGTTTCTTGTTCTGTAGGGCGAATTCATTAGAAAGTAATGTGGTGAAGGCTATACTAGATGAGTTTTCTCTTGCCCCTAGACAGTCCATAAATTTCATAAAATCCAGCTTATTCTTTAGTAGAATGTGGATGGGATCACCAAAGAGGTTGTGAGTGAAATCATAGGTATTGATGAAGGTAACCAAAGGGGAAAATATCTTGGACTACCCTCCCTAATTGGCAGAAGGAAGAACGAAGTGCTGGGGTTTATCAAAGAAAAAATCATGGGAAGAATAAGGATATGGAACAATAGATTTTTATCCCAAGTCGGGAGAGAGGTACTAATAAAAAATGTTTTGCAACCAATGCCGAACTATGCAATGAGTATCTTTTTTCTTCCTGTAGACCTCTGTAAGCAAACTGAAATAGCACTAAACAGCTTCTAGTGAAAAATGAAAAATTAACGCCTTCTCTGCTACTCAACTCCGGCTTCCACCGCCGGCCTCCGGCGGAGCTCTAATGGAGCTTAGAGCCGGCGGTTTTGGTCACCTTCTATGTCTGTTCTCTCTCTTCTTCCGCCCCGACCACCGTCGTAGCTCTGTCCGCCTCCGACCACCGCCACAGATCTTCTTCTTCCGTTTTCTCTCCCTTTGAATAAAATAATAGTAGGTAGGTATTGGGGTTTGTGTTGTATTCTTGAACTCCCAACCCTACTTTGACTTTACTCACTTTTTATTTTCTCTATTATTGTGTTTTCCTCTCGTTAGTTTCACGAGCATTTTTACTCTCGTTACTCTCACGAGCTTTTCATTTTCATTAGCATAAATCGTTTAGTTTGGTTTCGACAAGTGTTGATCTTATCCTGGGCGAGCAAAAAAGAATGATGACGAAGACCCAGATCTTTAATGAAGCTTTAAGCTTCCTGAAGGAACATAGCTTCATAGTTATGAAACAGTCTGCGATTCAAGTTTTCTATAGCATAGTTAGAAAAGTTGTTTCTATGTCTGACTGTAAGGAATGGTTTACCATTTTATTGATCACTGATGTAAACGTTTTATGTTATGAATTAATGGAATAGCTACGTTACCTTCAAAAAAAAAACTTCTAGTGGAAGGGGGAGGGGGGGAGGGATCGAGAAGTGTATCAAGTGGAAAAGGTAGCAGGACCTGTGCAAACCGAAGTCAGTAAGGGGTTTGGGTTTCTTGAGACTGCGGGAATTTAATCATGCCTTTCTAGGAAAGAAGGCTTGGAGGTTTATCCAGTAACCGGGGTCCCTTGTCATGAGAGTTTTTAATGCAAAATATTTTAAACAATACTCTTTTATGGAAACAAAAATTGGGGGCAACCCTTATTTTGTTTAGCAAAGCATAATGGAAACACAAACACTGCTCAAAGACAATTGCAAGTGGAGAGTGGGTAATGGTGAATCAATAAGCATCTGGAAGGACCCTTGGCTGGCTGACACTCAATCCCCTTTCATATTGACAGACATGCCTGAGTATCTTGGTGAAGCAAAGGTGGTGTCTTTAATGAAAGTTCATGATAAAGGTTGAGATGAAGAAGTGATAAACGATATATTTGTGTAGGAGGATAGGGAGAGGATTTTGAGTATTCCCATCCCAAACAACCACCATAAGGATAAGTTTATATGGGGCAAGGAGGAAAAAGGGGTTTACACAGTCAAAAGTTCCTATAGATCGCTCATGGGGGAAGATAATCTGGATGTCAAAGTTAAATGGACTAACATAGGGAAGCTACCCCTCCTTCCTAAGGTCAAAGTTCTTATTTGGCAAGCGTGCTGCAATGTACTGCCGACAACAGATAATCTCAACAACAGAAGAGTGGATTGCCATTTGTTATGCATATTGTGTACACAGGAGGATGAGATTACGGATCATATTTTCCTTCATTGTGAGGTGGCCAAGTCGTGCTAGAACAACATCAGTGGCTGTGCTTTGGGGATGGACTGCTCCTTTGTAGAATGGTTTTGCAGTAATATGGAAACTCTCAACACTTACAAATTGAGTCTGCTGGCAACGACATGTTGGAAGATATGGACAACAAGGAACTTTAAGGTCCGGGAGAACAAGAATGCGAATCTAACTAATATCCCGGATGATGCAAAGGGCTATTTAGATGCCTAGCGAGAACAACATAGCACTACTACAGACCTAGCAACAGTACCACGCCAATGCAAATGGACAAAGCCGCCGAATGGTTTGTTGAAGCTGAACGTGGATGCTGCAAATGACAGAAATACAAAAGCCACTAGTTTTGGTTTCATTTTGCGCAACTCAAGTGGAGATTTCATTGCGGTCATGGAAAAGAATTGGAAAGGATTCTACCACCGAAGATGGCAGAGGCTATGAGCATAACAGAGGCGCTTAACTGGATTAAATCTCTTGGAGTGGAAGAAGTTCAAGTTGAGTCAGATGCACTGACTGTGATTAATAGTATCAAGAACCACTGTGACTAGACGTCATTTAACCTCATTATGGAGGATATTCGACAAATAGCTATGGATTTTTGTAACATTAGCTTTGTGTTTGCTAAGCGGTCTGTGAATATAGCTGCCCATAGACTAGCTAGAGAAGTAGTATTCATCGCTGGCTGTAAGGAATGGAGCCTGTCTCCTCCCGATTTCCTTCTTGATGTTCTTTGTAATGATTTGAATTAATTAATGAATGCATGTTTGTTTTAAAAAAATAGGGCCAAATGTGACAATGACACAATAGTCGAATACTAAATTAAAAGTGAAATTTGCTATATTTAATGTCTTTTGACACAAAAAATAAGGCAACCACCAATCTCAATAAATTCATATTTTTAAAATTCTATGCTAAGTTGCACAAAACTCGATGGTATTTGATCATCACTTTGAGTATTTTATTTAAAACTTTATTCAATTTCAAGAATATAACTGCATTTCATCTTAAAAATTCAGTGGCTTCACATTATCCTTTTCTAAAAATTGTATTAATATGGAAAATTATATC
>CM008342.1:27382401-27408525 GCA_002525835.2 Ipomoea batatas | reverse complement strand
CCAATCCCTTGGTTATTTCAAATTCTTAGTCTTCTGTCTCACCAAAAACAATGCAAGGCTTCCCTTGTTCTTCACTTCTTCCTACCCTTTTTACTTCTGGAATGTATAAATCCTCCACCACCTGCTCAATGGAATTAAAGAAACTGAAAACATAAAGTCCTCTTTATATGATTGTTAAGATTGTCTATGTCTACGTCCTAGCAAATTTGGGAGACAATACATCTTGCAATGTATCTGTTTTGATGTCTAAAAGCAGATTTGCAATATGGTTTAAACTCATAACTCACAATCCATTGAGGATTCATATTCTGGCTCAGGTGTAGGTCCACTGGCTGTCTGGCAGGCTTTTGATACTCTGGATGCTTGAGAATGCTCGACTGTGAATAGTCATCTTTTATCTGGGTCATGATAAGTTATGTGATTGCTGAATTTTGATCAACTATTACAGTGTGGCTTTGGCCTTTGGGTGGGAATATGCTCCTAGTTCAATAGGCTTGTGACTGGCCTCGTGTGTCTTAGATGAATTAGGATTCATCAAGCAAGGATTTTTCAGAGGTGTAGAGTATATTGTAATTGGCAGATATATTTTTTTTTTTCAGTTTGCACAGTAGTCTGCATTGTAACTTTGGTTATATGAGCAGTACTCCAAATTTTCATGTACATTTGGATGAAGGTATTGCAAGTTGGGATGTTCCTGTGTTTGAATAGAAGATGGTTCACTTCGGGCTGTGGTCAATGTACCATCTTTGCTTCTATTCTTGAAATGTGTATCTGTTGTTGATATACTGCTGCAATGGAGTGGAAACTCAGAGTTGATGCTCTCTCTCTCTCTCTCTCTCTCTCTGTCTTCATGTTTATAACGTGTTTGCTAGATTTTTGGTACTATACCTACATTCTACAGAAGATTCTTGGGTTTATCCAACTCGGTTGCCTCATTTTTAGTTGGTAAGGGAAATTGTTTTGGTATGATTGTTAGTTTTCTTACTTGACACTTTAATGTTGTTTATTGGTTTGATCATTCACATTTTTGTATTTTTCTTATGTGAACAAATATTTATTTACCAAATAATGCTCTGAACATTATGGTTCTTTATTGTTATTGAATGTAGCAGACATAAACTCAAATGCAAGTGCCCTACTGTTTCTCCAAATGTTAGGCTTTACATCTTATATCTTGATAACAATATTATAGTTATGTTGCTCTGTGCCTAAAACATTCATTTTTGCAGGCTCCGAAGCTCATTGTGGCTTCAATTCAAGCCTAATCAGATTGCAGCTGGTGCAGCATACCTTGCTGCGAAAATTTTGAACATGAATTTGGCTTCAAATAATATCATTTGGCAGGAGTTCCAAACACCACCAAATGTGCTTCGAGGTATGCATGTGGCCTCTGCATGGTAGTTGATAATCTGTTAGTTTATTAAAGCTATTTTCATTATATTATTGAGATTATGAATTAAGCAATCAACATTTTCATGTTTGATAAGGAATATGGATTGTTCAAATCATTTTTTAAAAATTATTTACAATCATGATTATAATTATAACTGTCATTTACCATGGGTTTTAAGCAGAAAATCAGAAATGAACTTTACATTTATATGTATATATGTCCTTTAGATGGCACCTGTGGTGGTAATTAGGATTAACCTTCAAATTACATCTTTTTTTTGATACTCTGAAAGATGCTACAACATTCATCATTATAATTTCTAAGAGCATCTCCAAAGAGGGGGGAGGGTGGGGATTAGGAGGAGAAAGAAAGGAGATAAAGAAGATTAAGGGATGGAGGGGAGAGAGCTTCTTTCTCCCGAGAGAACTCTCTCCGGAGAAAGAAGTGGTGAGTGTGAATGAGCCACGCGTGCCTGCACGTTTGTATTTATTTATTTTTTAAACTCTTTTAAATTCAATTTTTTTTTTTGGTTTAATACAAACATGTTTGAAACTTAATATTTTATTTGGAGCATATAGTTCATAGGGAAAAAGTGTCATTTTCCCTTATTTTATTTATGTATTTGAAACTTGATATTTTAACTTTTATTTATTTTAAATTTAATATTTGAAAATTTATTTTTTAATTCAAAATGTAATTTTACTTATTTCAATTTATTTTAATTTAAAATCGCAATTTTAAATTATAATTTAAAGTTGAAATTATTAATTATAGGAAAGTGAATCAAATAATAGATGATGTGAAAGAGTGCAAGACCCACAAAAAGATGAGAAAAAGCTAGAAGGATTGGAGAGAAAAATAGAGGAGATTATATGGTGATGTGAAGGAGTTGAGCCCACAAAATAGGGAGATAAGGGGAGAAGGGGTGGAGATGCCTTAAGCGAAACATGAGGTTTATCATTGATGTTTGTAGCCTTTGGGTGAGGCCTGGCATACATAGGATCTGAAACCATTTTGTTTGGCTATATATATAATGTATATCATTCTTCGAATTGGACATCCTAATTATGCTGGCTTCCAAATAGTGTGTTTTCACTTATTATCATGTTTTTGGGCGTTTAGATGTTGCTCGACAATTGATGGAGCTGTTGTAGAAGAAGACAGTGAAATCCAGATAGCAAGAAACAGGAGTCTGGTTTCTGTCACACCCAATACTGGTTTTTATTTGTTCCAACAAGTAAATTAGTAGTCAGTTCATCCTTGTTCGTGTTTGACTTGTTCGGGTATACTGCAAAATAGGTTCCGATTATGATTTGGTAAAATCATCCAGAGGGATCAAAGCAGGATACTTGAAGGTTTTAGCTGTACATAGTTTTACCTAATTTTGAGCTTGTTAGAAAGAATGGAGATAAATGAAATTTCTTTTATTCTTGTGTTTGTAGCATGTAAGATGCATATCAATGCTTGTGCTGACGCAGGTACTAATCACATGCCATAGCATTTAATGTTTTGAAAATTATATATTCTTCTTTATTTTTTGAAAAATAAAGATCGTTTTCTCAACAAAAAAAAAAAAAAAATTGTTAAAAATTTCTCGAAATCTTTCAAATGGCAATTGTATTGATATATATATATATATATATATATATTTTTTTTTTTTAATATTTTATTTTAACTTTTAGTGAATTAAACTATATTTATATGCTAAATTTAATAAGTGACTTTTTGTTTTCTTTATTTTATGTTACAAGTTTAGAGGATATGAATCTCCTTCATTGCCTTGTAAATAGCCATGACAAGATTATGTAAAACTATGTTTGATATGCATCTTACTTCCTGCAAAATAGGGACTCTCCAGCAATGAAAAAGAACTCTCTCTTGTTCCTTGACAAGATTTCTCTCTCTTGTTTCCTTGACAAGCTTTGCTTTTAATGTCTTCATTCCTCTTCAAGTTGCATTTACTCTGATAGGATGGGGGTTGGTACTGATCTAAGAAAGAATTATACTATTATTGGTATTCAACATTTTCAACGAATGTTTTAGAAAAATATTCCGCATATGTTATTTAATGCTATGAGGTAAAAAAAAAAAAAAAACATTAAATGACATGACATGAATATTTGGAATTTGATAAAGGGCAAAACATATATAACTAAATGCTAACCTTATCTTCTTGGAATTTGTTAAGGTATCTCTCATCCTTATTTTCTTTCCCTTGGGTGGTAACGCAGGATTTCAACGATTTGTTCGACCCTAGTGACAAAATTGGGAGGGTTCCTCATCCTGTCCATCTGCTTAATGGGTTTAGGGATGCGATTCGGGAGAGTGGGTTGTCCGATTTCCCTTTCTTCGGTTGTCCATTCACATGAGAAAGGGGTGGGGGTTCGGGTGATTGGGTTCAGGAAAAGCTTGACCGAATATTGTGTTTTGATGGGTGGGTAGATTTTTACAGAGGATCCTGGGAGGAATCCATCTCCTGAGGGGGTAGTGACCATTTACCTCTTCTTCTTATTCCAATTTATCACCCCCAACCTAGGCATTCTCACTGTTTCCGTTTTGAAAATGAGTGGTTGAGATTTGAGAAAAGGGCATTGCCATGATATTGTGGAGGGGGTTTGGGGTGGTCGTGCAAATTTGGGGTTGCTCGAGAAAATTTTTGTTTGTCGGGTTTCTTGCAAGATTGGGGCAGGAGTTGTAAGAGGGAAATTAGGGGATTGTTGGAGGCTTACCATGGTGTTATGGATAAAATAAAGCTTATGACAGATGATAGGAGTATGAGTGAGTACCAAACTGTCCAGATAATCTACCTTCAATTGTTAACATACCAAAATACTTTATAGTAATAACGAGCCAAACAATTTTAGCTTAGGGAGGGAGACTTGAATACTCGTTACTTCCCTACCTTAGCGCGACAACATCAACGTAGGAATACCATTCACCGTCTTAAGAATTCAGCAGGGATTGGGTTGAAGGGAGGCCACAAGTTG
Organism: Ipomoea batatas; assembly: GCA_002525835.2. Classification (NCBI taxonomy): domain Eukaryota; kingdom Viridiplantae; phylum Streptophyta; class Magnoliopsida; order Solanales; family Convolvulaceae; genus Ipomoea; species Ipomoea batatas. The sequence continues at coordinate 27,404,145 of CM008342.1, read as the reverse complement.
CGGATGTGGTTGTATCGTGTTTTTAGAACCTTTTTACTTCTAATCCAGGGGATTTGAGGGAGGTAATGGTGGATGAGGTTCATTTTGCTCTATTTTCTATGTACCTTGATAAGTCTCCGAGGCCGGATGGTCTAACCCGGGGGTTTTACCAAGAGTATTGGGATATTTTGAAGAGGGAGGTAGTGTCTCTTTGCAATGCTGTGGTTAGTAATGGGGTTTTACTTAGTGGCTTAAACAACACTCACATAGCTCTTATTCCTAAGGTTAGGTACCCTGCATGGGTGACTTGCGCCATATTGCACTCTGTAATGTGCTTTATAGAATTTTAGCCAAAGTTCTTGCTACTCGGTTAAAAGGTGTCATGGGGGATTTAATCTCGGAATATCAAAGTGCTTTTGTGCCTGGCGATTCCATTGCTGATAATGTTTTGTTAGAATATAAAGTTGTTCATTTTTTACATTGTCGTACTGTGAACTCTCTTGAAAAATTTATTGCCCTCAAACTCGATATGAGTAAAGCTTTTGATAGAGTCGAATGAGGTTATGTTGAGGATGTAATGTTAAGTATGGGATTTTCTTCTCAATGAGTTAAAATTATGCAATCTTGCTTTTCTACTATTGATTATCTTATTCTGTTAGAAGGGGAAGCTTGGGAATCCTGTCGTTCCGATTCGGTGTCTCCGTCAAGGAGATCCTTTGTCTCCCTATTTGTTTCTCCTTGTTATTGAAGGTTTGAGTAGTATGTTGCTTGTGCAGGAAGAGCAAAGGGGTACCACGGGGGTTCGTATTGCTAGGCATGCCCCATGGATTAGTCATTTATGTTTTGCTGATAACCTTCTCATTTTGGATTAGTCATTGGCTCTGTGAGTGGGCAGACTGTAAATATTGACAAGTCTATTATGAGTTTTGGGCCAAATGTGGACTGGGTTGATAAGGATATTCTTTGTACTGAGATGGGGGTCTGTCAAACTGGTTTGGAAGGGTACTATTTAGGCTTAACGGGTTTGATTAGGTGTAGGAAGATGGATGTCTTGGGTTAGATAAATGATAGAATCAAAACTAGGATTGGTCATTGGGGGTAATCTCTTTATGTCTCGGGCAGGTTGTGAGATTCTCCTAAAAACTGTGTTGCAATCTATTCCTAATTATGCTATGCAGGTATTTATGTTGTCAAAGGGTCTTTGTGAGGAATTAGAAAGACTTATGAACTCTTATTGGTGGGGGTGTGAGGCGAGGGATGGTCGGAAAGGCATTCGTTGGAGAAGATGAGCGGATCTTTATAAGCCAAAGTCTATGGGTGGAATGGGGTTCCGTCATCCTCGTTAGATGAATTTAGCCCTTCTTGGAAAGTTGGGGTTTCTTGACTAGACCTGAGGCTTTGGTTACCTGTGTGTTTAAAGCTAAATACTTCTTTTCTACTTCCTTTCTTGATGCATATTTAGGTAGTCGTCTTTCTTATGTTTGGAGGAGTTTGTGAGAGGCGGCAAACAATATGATGGAGGGTTTTAGATGGAGATTAGGAGATGTGAACACCATACTAGTTTGGGATGACCCGTGGTTACTTGACACTATATATCCGTTCATTGAAACTCCTATTTATAACCAACTCCAACATATCTACTTCGGCCCATATGAACTTAGACCGTATTGCTTGGGATGAAGAGATTTTAAATGATCTATTTTGTGATCGGGATAAGATGCTGATTATTATGATACCCATACCTCTCACGATTCAACCAGATTATGTCTTTTGAATGGGGAGATCAATGGACTTTATTTGGTGAAGAGTGCTCACAGATTTTTGTTGGGTGAATGTGTTGAGACTAGTTGGAAGGGATGGATCGCTATGTGGAAATTTTTGCTACCACCAGAGATAAAATGCTTCTTTTGGAATTTGTGTTCCTTTACCTTGCTTACCAAAATTTTGTTGAGAACTCGATGCGTCCCATGTGATGGCTTATGTGCTTTGTATGGCAGGGAGGAAGAGTCAGCACTTCACGTTTTTGCTAAATGTCCCTTTGCAAATCATGTCTGGAACGCTTTTGGTCTAGCTTGGGGTTACTCGTCTGGTGCTGATCTTATGACTTGGTTGAAGAGCAGGTTTGACAACCTTACCCAGATTGAGCTCACTCATCTTATCACTATTTATTGAGGTATTTGAGAAGATTGAAATCAGAAAATTTGGAACCAGATCGATACTACTCCAAAAACAGTGGTAAAACACTCTTTGCCTTATTTAAAAGACTGGAAGTCTGTACGTCTTTCTAGTACAATGCAGTGCTCCAGTTCTCATGATGTTCAGGAATTATGGGCTACTCCTGCTCATAGAAAATTGTTAATTTAGTTTACCAGAATGCAAATCACATTGGTATAAGCTGGATTCTTCAAGACCATCATGGTCACTTGTGGCGGCAAAGATTGCTTCGCGACCGGGTCCTTTGCAGCCGCGAGAAGTTGAGGCTTTAGCAGTTCGGGAAGCTTTGAGTTGGCTAAAGACTAACCACTAGGATTGTCTTATTGTGGAAACTGATGCTGAATTCTTACTTACTAGTCTTCACAAACCTAGCACATCTTTTGGTTTGTTGATCGAAGACATTAACACTATGTTTTTGGGTTTTCAGGATGTTATGTTTCGTCATGTTCGTAGAAAGGCAAATATTGTTGCTCATCTTTTGGCTAGATATGCGTTTTCTCATATTGCTAGTGTGACCTGGATTGATTCGAGTCCCCTTTTTATTTCTTTTACTGTAACTAGTGACTTAGTTCTTATTAATGCTATTTTCAATTTCTTGTCAAAAAAATAGAGATATTAGAGGCTCACTCATACGTATAAAAAAAATAGAATTTAAGGTGGAAAAAGGAGTTTTGAGTACAACTCATTTATGGGTGCATTTAATACATGATTTTAGCATTAAATGAACGTAGAAAAATTGGGAGATACTTGAGTATATCTGTTAGACTCTCCCACATCTTTACATGTCTTGGAAAAAGTGCTACTTTGACTAACTCTACTTCTTCACTTTCAAAAGTTTTAGACATTCAAATTTTCTAACTTGCTACAACAAGAATCTCTAACCTCAAATGCTAAACCTCTCAATTTTCTCAATGGCACCAAGAAATCATCTAATTTGTTTACCCAAGCACGTTGTCATCATGGAGGACGTGATCAGGATGATATCTCCAAGCCCCTCATGGACATGCGACTTTTTGTAGAATGAGAAGAAAATAGGGAAGATGATCAAGAGATTGTTGAATGTTAGGAGGCAGCCGAGTTGCTCCAGTATCTCTCATTGAATTTACTTACTAGAATCCATGCATGGCTGAGTTCTATGCCACTTCTCGGATTCAATGAGGAAAAATAAGAGCAATTGTGAATGAGACTGAGGTGGTTGTTATGGAGGTAGACATGGAAAGTGTTGTTTTGGACAGGGAAAGAGTCAAAGAGATGCCAACCCAAACATCACTTTAGTAGACAACATGACATTATGGAAGAAACATATGCTGAAGATAGAATATCAAATGTTATCATCTCAAAAGTGATTAGAGGGGGAGAGGGTGGGACTAGAGCTCTTAACACCCTTACCATCACAAAGGCTAGGATCATGGAAATCATCACCATAAAGGTGAAGGCCAACTGGGCTTTGTTTCTTTTCAGGCATTTGAAAGAGATGATAAGGAAATTCAACACCCAATCTAGTGAATTTCAAATGAAGCCTACCTTTGGGATTCAGTTAAGTCATATCTTGGCTTTGAAAGGCCTTGAATTAAAGTACAAGAAGATCCTTTAATAATACCAATACATGCTCAAGGCTAAAACTTAATACATAGCAAGCTTAGAAAAAGAAGAAAACCAAAGAAGTTGAGGATGTTGTTGCTTCTAAACATATAAACAAATATATGCCAATGACACACCAAATACTCATTTTTATGTAATTGCATCTACTACTAAAGAAGGAGAAAACGCCTTAGAACCAAAGTTGAAGAAGTTTCTAAAGAAGTCCAACAAATATAATGGCGGTGAGCAAAAGAAAGAGTATGATGGAGATGAGCTTGTTTCTACTACCAAGGGAGGATTGAAACGTGGTCAAGGCTAGAGGAAGTAGAACAAGATGGGTAGCAAACAACTAGTAGAGAAACTTATACCAACTAGACTAAGTGGAGGAAGAAAACTCACCCCTTAATTTGAAAGAGGAGGAATACTTGTGAGGAGAAGGATGTTGATGTAGTAGATTCTCTACTACAACGCAACCAATCCCTCCATCTACCATTGTAATGCTTATTGTAGTAATTCTAGTTCAAAGTGTTGCACATGTAGATCTACAAGTTGTGCCAATAGTAGAAGAAGTAGCACTAACAATGCCAACATCAAATGTTTCCCTACCAAATCTATCACTACTAAGGGATACATCATATGTGGTTGGTGAGATCACAATAGCTATATTGGCTAATGAATGACAATCAACAGATCTTTCATTTGTCCTTGAGGTCATAATCACATCAATTATTGAGGAAGCCATGGAAGGTGTGAGTGCAATAGGCACTACACTAGAGGCACTGGCAGATCAAACTAGGCTTGATTTGGATGCTAAGTATGTTCATGGGCTAGCTCTTGCTACCCTCGCAAGTGAGGAAGAAACTCTTGGAGATTAAGAAGAGTTCATTGAAGAAGAATTTGTAACGATAAATTTTGAGCGAATTGAAGACATTGATCTGTTAGATGTAGTAAAATATTTAATAAAAGTCACCTATAGTGAGCTAAGTGATTAGGAGTTGGCAAAATAAGCCATTGAGCCTAGAAAATGATATAGTGTGTGGACTCCCATAAACAATACTATTGGCTAGCCAACTTCTATTAACTTAAGAAGGTTTAATGGATCCTTCGTTAGTAGAAGTTGTGGAGGAAACAACAATGTTTTCCTCATCATCAATAGAACCTAAGGAGGTGGTTGTGTTACCAGAAAAATATCTAGCTTCAAACACTTTCACATAAATGCCCTCAAGTAAGACTAAACCAAAGCAAGCAAATATAAATGCCAAAGATAACTCCAAGCAATCATACCCCTTAAATGGTTGTGCAATCAAGTTATGCAAAAGAAGTCAAGAATGTGTTGTTATTCCTTTTATCTTGAAAATGTGGTGAAGTGAATGTGGCAAGCTCATTTCAATGAAAATTTAAGGAAACAAAAACCCCAAAGATCACTCACAATTCTTTCAAATGGGACACCTCAACACACCCATCAAGCAAGCAACATAGGGCGATTCGATCTACAACTCTCAAGGGCCTTCCAAAGACGAGCTGACTAATGGGAGCGATGCACACGAGTTCACCAAACTTTGCCTCATTTGGTCCCAAAGACCCATTTAACAAGTGTGATGGTGTGACATGAGTCACTCCATGCATTTTGGCTTACCGTAAATATCCCTCTTTCTTCTAATCACCTCTAGAATAACGTCATCGAGCCAACTGCCTTCATGCAAAGCTTTGCACTTTTTTGAAGGGTGCAATGGTAACCTGAATTCTACAAGTTGGCTCACCTCTTGTTTTCCCGCTCTTATGTAAGGATAACTTAAAGTCTATTTTAGCTTTTTTCATTGACTCTTTCGCTTCCCTTCATGCCTTTTTCTTTGAGAATAGAAATTCACACAAGCTCACCATAAAAAAATCTCACCTTTTGTCTCATGCCACACCGAGAAAGTATCTTCCGAGTCTTACCACCTTATCTTTTCACAAGCCCTTTATCATGTACATTCCATCTTTGAAGGATCCAAGAGAACAATGCATTGAATCTCAAGCAAGCATGCAAGAAATATAAACCTAATATGACCTTATACAATCCTCACAATGGTGTAAGAGGTAATTTAAAAAAAATTCAAAGAATTGAGATTGTCAAACAACCACTTCACAACAACTGCAAGATAAAATGAATAACAAAACAAAATTGAATCCCAATATACAACCCAGTTACAGAATCATCCAAAGAGTATTAATACCAAGAAAAGCACAAAATGTACCATTTCCACACTTTAAAATGAACATTGTTCTCAATGTTCAAGCACACGGGTGTGAGGGTCAAATGGATCAAATGATAATTCCCTTTTCCACTCTTTAGAAGTGTGGTATGGGATAAGAGTTTCCATACTTTACAAGTGTGATCAGGGTCTAATAAAAACACATGGCAAAAATGGATATATGAAAAATAAGAACTTCCTTGCTTGGTGAAATATTGGCCCGAAGTAAGCCCTATGATATGATCCCTTTGCCCAACGAACCAAATCATCAACTCCGAATTATAGCTTTTACAAAACCCACAAAACATGCATTAAGGTTAGTGATGCATTTGCAACTATTCACATGATGAGCACAAAGAAATAACATGGAGTTAGAAGGAAATTGAGATAGCTAAAAGCTAAGGCAAACACAAGCTAAGAGTGTATACACACACATTAAAGTTTCATATTTAAGATATCGACAATAACTTATTTTTTCTTTCTACTTTTTATTCCATTGTTTAAAAGTAAGGGAGAAGAAATGTAATGCCTTTTATAAATATTAGAGCATTTGAATTTAATGTAGGATAGTAAAAATAAGCAAATAAATATACTAATGAGTATCTAATCTATCTAAACTTATAATAAGAGCCAATAATGTTAGAGTCCTAACTGGAACTAAAAAAATGTTGGTGTAATAGTCTGCTATAACATATTGTACTTTGTGTTATTCTTATTGTGCAACCTCCAATTAAATTCCTACTATATCCTAGCTAATCATTTATAATTTTACCAAATTCTTTCCGTTAAATATAACGGAAGTTTAACATTAAATTCTTGGAAAAAGTGTCAAATAGGCCACTGAACTTATCGCTTTTGTGCAATTGGGCCATTGAACTTAAACAGTGTGCAATTCAACCATCAAACAAGCAAAATTTGTGCAATTTGACCATTTTTACAAAAACTTTTGGTAAAATCCAATTATATTACTAACATATATGTATTAAGAGTGACATTTTCTTCTACCATACTAGTTGGGAGTCAATATTGAAATGTTTTTAACTCAAATTGAATTAAAAAATTTTGTAAAAATGGTCCAATTGCGTAAATTTTACTTGTTTGATAGTTAAATTGCACACTTTTTAAGTTCAATGGCCCAATTGCACAAAAGCAATAAGTTTAGTGGCCTATTTGACACTTTTTCCTAAATTCTTTAGTCAGTTTGTTTCTTTATTGCAATTTTCAAACAAATTGGCAATATTTTATAATAGAATTCTGTATAGATTCCTAACTGTACTTAAAATTAGAATATTGAAGTCTTAATAGGATTCTATAATACAATTTTGTATAGATTCCTAACTAAACCATTATTCTACCCAAAACAACAGTATATAAACTCCTCCCCTTCTCACTGGTATTCACCAAAAACTAAACCTAACATATTCTACAACACACCATCTACTTGACATTCTATAGGTATGATTGTCAAAATATTATCATGCTAATTCTATTATTTGTATTTGTACTCATAATGATTACATTTAAAAAAAAATCAATATAATGATGGTATACTTATTAATTAGTATAACTTCAATATCGTTATGTAAATATATCTATTGTATAATCTGTTCATCTATAATTGTATCATTGTATGTAATGTTGTGGTTCTCATTATATTCCTCTATAATCTACTCATTTTAGTTACTCCTAACTCCCTAATCTATGGTTTTTGAATTTATGTTGTGGTTCCCATTATATTATTTCATAACATCCTTTATGAACATATTTTCCATGGCACAAGGATATTAGTCATGATAAATGCAGTAAAGTTAATTGATATTGACACACAAACTGTGGGTTGGAATTGTACAATTCATGTAATTAAGAAAAGCAAACCAAAAAACGCTATTGGAACGCATGAGAAAAAGTATATGCTCATCGTCCTTAAGGATGGAACTGTAAGTAAATAGTAAAAAATTTCTCCCTTTTATTATTTTATTATTATTATTATATTTTATTTTTATCATCATCATTATTATTATTACTATTATTACTACTATTACTACTATTACTACTATTACTATTACTACTATTACTATTACTATTACTATTACTATTAATATTACTATGATTATGATGAAGATGCTCTCATTCACCACCAACATCATTGTATTCAAGGAACTTGGGTTCAATCAATAGTGTTTGATAATCACATTGGAATGTATGATATCACTTTATAAACCAACAAATGGTACATCATCTCAAATGTCATTGTCAAACCTGTCCGAACGAACTATAAAGTACTTGATCACAAATACAATTACACATGGATTTTAAATGGTCGGACCGGGGTCCAAACAAGTGACAATGATGACACGCCATTTCCTCCCATGTAAGTGGTTTATTTGTTTAGTTGTAGTTTAGCTATTTACAATTTCGTTATGTTTTATTAAAATATATAAGCATCGAGACTATTTCTTTGATTTTTATTAATTTAGCATTTTTTTCTCTCTCATTATTATATGACTACCTTAACTAATTAAGGAACACTAATTTAAAAATACGCATTGGCATTTGTTTATTCGCGCAACGCGCGTGTGATAACTAGTATAATAATAAGGTACAAAAAATGTTTAACCAAATGTCACCCTAATTAATACTCCGTAGTATTACTCTTCTATCAACAGTTGGTGAATATCGACAGTTCCACGTAGGTTTGTAACGCGATTTTCAGTACCATATAAACTATGATGCTTATGAAAAGAATTATTGTCCTTTCAAAAAGATTATAATCAAAAGAGAATTAATAGTGAAAAGAGATCTTAAATTCGATGTTTGATTTGTTGGGAATTAGTGTCAGATTCCGCATGAACCGATCGAGTGTCGTGAGGGCACATGCATGTGACTTCTCCAATATAATGTTATTATGAGCTCTATTAATTAGTGTTTAGTGTTAGGTAATCAATGGTCCAACTGCAAAAGCATCTCCCACCTTTGACTAATTGATTCTTGCAAGTACTCCTGGTTTAATATAATTTATAAAAATTAAAGAGTCAAACATCCTACAATAGCGTGGATGAGATGATGTGAATCTTTTCAATTTAATTAAATATCTCAGATTTGAGCTTTAGGAATGTATATATCTTAAAACTCATTATATAAAGTGTTTTTTCACTCTTTGCGATCCTACTTGAGACGAACATTATTAGTCTCGGTGTGTGAAAATAAAAAAAATCCGTAATTACTACTCAAAAGTATGCATTTGGTAACACAACCTGATCAACTTGACTAGATTGGTTGCCCCAATGAGAAGGAGAGAAATGCATAATTGTATAACCAACTAGACTAAATTAACATAAACAAATATTAATTCTTAATCGCCACCTCCAGTACTCCTTATTTAATTTTAAAGAAGAATTAAGTAGACCATTTAAATGTAATTAGATTACAACTTAAAAGGTATTCAAAAAAAAAAAATTACAACTTAAAAGCATGTAATTAATTTCTCAAACAACTTAAATTTGTATAAAATTTTAAAATAATTAATTGTTTACATAAATTTTTATATAAAAATATTTTTTTGATTACCACCTAACATGTAATAAATTTTTTGTATTCTATCCCTAGATCAAGCTGAATGACTTTAATTTTACAAGAGAAAGTTTGCTCAACTAATTTTGTCTTTAGTTTCATGGGAAAGAATCAGGTATACTGAGAGTAACAACAAAAATGAAAAAATAACAATGATCTTCATTAGATAGAACTAGGACGACCCCTAAATGTCTGTGTAAACCAAATCAACTGTAGCAGAATTAGATTTTTTAACCATTTTTTTAGTGAAAATTGCGAGGATATCCTTGCTAGTTGACTGAAAATACGTACAAAGAGAACGAATGTTATTTAAGGATTTAGGCATTGGACAATGATGTAGTATATTATCTAAGACTCTTGAGTGAGGGTGACCAAGACTGCTGTGCCAAACATCTGAAGATGCTTTGGACGTAATGAATGCAATTGAATTTGGTATAACCTCCCTGAGCTTTTTCCCTTAAGTATAATTTGGTAGGTGTTGAGATCTTTTACAACAAAAAGAAGGGGTGAAACTCAAAGAAGACATTATTATCAGTGGTGAAGCGCCTGATAGATAAGAGAGAGTTTGTTAGGGTAGGAACATGTAATACATTTTGTAATTGTAGGACGCTAGACACGTAGAGAAGATGATATAGAAGTATGTCCAATACTAGAAATATTCAAACTTATGCTATTACCAACTCGAAGATTTTTGTTCCCAGTGTACTCTTCTACTCATTGCAACGAGGAGGGATCCAGGGTGGCATGATGAGTGACACCAGTATTTGGAGACCAGTTTTGAGAGAACGGTTTAGCGGCTAGATCATTGGAATTGAATAAGGTGTGCTTCAGGATTGGCAACCTCTTAATACCTCCTATAGCATTGTAAAGCAATATAGCCAAGATTGTTATAGATATGGCACTTCAGAACATAGCCATGATTGTGACCAAAACCGCAACCACGACTTCATCTACTTCCAGTTTTCCACTACCACGACCACGAGGTCTCTAAGCAGGTTGATTTGGTTGTGAGGCACTAGGTGCGTGGTCCATGTCGAGTGATAAGGGCTACAGGTGACTATAGAGAAGTTGGCAGAGGAATGTCATTAGTGTGGATGAACCAATGGGCGGTGAGATAGTCATTTAGTTGATCAATTATCACAAGTTCTTTTGTGATCAATGAAGAGACCGTTGCACTGTACTTAGGGCAGAGACCTTTAAACATGTATGGATTTTGCTCATCTAAACCAATTGGTCGGTTGGCTTCTGGAAGTAGTCCAATAAAAACATTGGCTTTGCAAAGATACTCACTCATAGTGGAATCTCTTTGTCGCAAGACTGAAGTTCACTAAGTGGACTAAGGACACTAAGTGATCGTGCCTGTGAAAGTGGATCCAAAAGTAGTTTCAATAGCTTGCCATAGGGATTGAGACAAGGCATGTCTGAAAACAATATGCATAATTCATCAGAGAGAGATGAGATGAGCATAGATAGAATGAAAGAATCTTGATAGACCCAAGCTTGGGTACCAGGATGGGTTATAACGGAACAACCATCCAGAGTCTGAATATAAGAAGTCAGGTACGGGAAAGAGTCATCAACATACTTATTGAGATTTTGACCATGGAGAAAGGAAACTAATTGGATTTTCCAAAACAAATAATTTGAGGAAGTAAGTTTGAGGGAGATAAAGTATGTGATGGACTGCCTGGAAAGTATTTATTGGGGTTGGGGATGGGTTGCCAGTCATGGATCGTATTGGTCTACTGATACTAGATGAGAACAAGAATTTCCACAGTTTTTATTATTGATCATTCATATTTACAAAGTACATGAATTGACGTATGTATAGGGATACAAGAGATAGTCGTAGCTAGAGCAGGATTGATAAAAGTAAAGTTTACAATAAGAGTTAATTCCACCAAAGGTCCCTTGTCTTTGGTGGCAATTCCAATTTTAGTTCCAGACTCTCATATTTGCCATTTAACATCCCAGACTATTATTTTTTGGACATTTTTAGTCATTTTGATAATTTTATGTGTAAGATCCTATTTTTAGTAAGGGCATTTTTGTCCCTTCATATTTTATTTTTATTTAACCGGTTTTCACCGGTTTAATTAGGTTATGTTAACCAGTCGGTTCTTCTAATTATAAGGATTCAATCGACAATCCCTAATCAACTTCATATGCTTGAGTTCAGGGCTTCGTCGATCATCCTCCTTCACCAGGCAAAGAACGAGAGCATACACTGGTACAACAGAGCAAAGGGGAATTTGCCGTGCTAAATCTGTAGTCCCAAATCTCTAAACTTAAACGCATCTAAAATCCCTAAAGGCAGTTCGCAACCGAGAAAAGGAGTTATTTTTCGCCCCAATAATCTCTTGTTAGACAAAGTTGATGGATAGCGAAGGGCATTGTGGATAGTTTAATACTGGCATGTACATATTCTATGTGGATGAGCGTTTCTATGTACATATTCTATAGCGAAGTTGCTTTTGTATTAAATTCCCATAGCGTCTATATATGGTGTTGGAATTTGTTTTCTATGTTTGTGCATATCTGCAATGTTTGGAAACATATTGCAAATACAAACTTAATTCAAAACACCACAAAAATAAAGAATCTAAAACCGGTTAACATAACCTAATTAAATAAGTGAAAACCGGTTAAATAAAAATAAAATATGAACAGACAAAAATGCCCTTACTAAAAATAGGATGTTACTGAAAAATTTATCAAAAGGATTAAAAGTGTCCAAAAAATAATAGTCTGGGATATATAAAATGACAAAAATGAAAGTCTGGGATTAAAATTGGTATTGCCACCGAAGACAAGGGACCTTTGGTGGAATTAACTCTTTACAATAATTACAGAGATGGAATAGAAATCCTAAAGCATATAATAGGGTCCTAATACAAATCAATTTTAAGAAAAAAATGTATGTCACACGCAATCGCGTTAAATTAGCCATTTATCTTTTTGTGAAATTTTTTACTTTTGAGTATTGTGAAAAATTTCAACATCAAAGAACATTTAATTAGGGATGAAAATGACTCATGGGAATGATTAGATGAGACTATCAAATTTGTACGTAATGTACTATTTTTGTCACTTCTATTATCGCCATTCCTTTTACTACTGTTTTTGAACTGCTCCTTTACACTCTTAAATAGTACATGAGACGCAAATATGACACTTTTAAAATAAAATTAAAAATAGAAAAAAAAAATACTAAAAGACTAAAATATGACACTTTTAAAATAAAATTAAAAATAGAAAAAAAAATACTTTGAGACATGAATTTGAGGTCAGAAGCACATGTTTCACTTACGTTTATATTTTTTTTTCTTTTTGAAATGTTGACCACATACACAAATAGGACTTGCCTTTCAGGTATAAAATACATGAGACGCAAGTCCCACTTGCGCCTCATGTATTTAAAAAAAAAATTGGTCGTCGGAGAATGCGACCAAGACCCTGGTCGCCTTCTCCTTCGCCAATTTGATCGCCTCCTCCAGCAATAATTTTTTTATTTATTTATTTTAAAAACAACTATCAATGCGACCAATTTATCCACGTTATTCCTCCTGCAACAGGAGTAGTTGGCCATGAAGTATATCATGAACGCAAGTGGGACTTGCGTTTGTGGTCAACGTTTGGAAAAAAATAAATTAACATGCGTTTCTGATCTCAAAAGCAAGTTCCAAATGCTCTTTTTCTATTTTAAATTAATCTAGCTTGGATAACACTTGTGTGAGGCCGTCTCACGGGTATCAATCTGTGAGACGGGTCGGGTCTTTATTAATGGGTCAACCAAGCGGTTTCACGCCCCTGCCAGATCTATTTCTCTCTCTATTTCTCTACCACATGATTTCTTCTCTACTCTCATTTCTATCAAATTTCACTATGTTTTGATTTCATTCTAACAAAATACAATGGCGAGACTGAGAACACTACTGCATTTATCTCTATCTTTCTCTCTCTTCCTTCTCCTTCTTTTCCATTTCTCCTTCCTATAAGCAACTTCAAACCCAGACGTTGAGCCATTGTTGCCCTTCAAAGACGCTGTAGACACTTCTAATAAGCTGTGGGATTGGAACTCCAGCATCGACTCGTGTGGGTGGATTGGTGTTTCTTGCCAAAACAACCGGCTTTCTCGCCTCGTTGTGGAAGGTTTCTACCTCCATGGTTCATTCCGAAAGCTTACTTTGCTGACCCAGCTCCAAGCTCTCAACATCAAGCGGAACCACTTCACTGACCATGAATATGTTCTTCTCCAGTTTTCATCTAACTTCGAAGTTTCTTCTTTACAACTGTGCATTCATCTTCACAATCACATGTTTCAACGGTGCGTCTTCTTCACAACGATGTGTATTTCTTCATCACGCTATTTTTTTTATCTTCGCACATTGCTAATATGAGAGTTGGAATTTGAATTTTCACTGGGGATTTTCGAAGTGAAGCATTATATAGTGGTGAATTTGAGTATGTGATAGTTGTAGTGCACAATTCGATGTTATTATGAACTAAAACTAGAATGTGCTGGGTTTGAGGAAAACTCAATTTGTGCATTTTGAAATTAACCTATAAGGTGAATGTCGAAGTGCAATGTGTCTTGTTTCAAATCTGTGTAGTTTTGCAATATGAGTTTCAATGTATTTCGTATCTAATAGTACTAGAAAACTTCTGCTACACCATGCAAATGAGATTCAATTGAGTTTTGATGTTTTTTCCCTGTTAATACATGAGTCCATGTAACCTCTTGTCTCTATTTTATTTGCATTCTTGCTGAAATTTATTTTATTGTCTAGATCATGAATGTATTTGGTTGTTTCTTCCCTGTACTTTGTAGCTCTTTCTGTTTCTGTATTTGTGTCAATGGATGATAAATAAACTTGCTGGTAATATTGTATTTAGGCTTTCAAATCAATACTTGCTGCTATAAAGTATTACATTTATGCTATTAAGTATTGTGTTTAAGGCTTAAAGTACTAAATATATTTTACCTTAAATTATGTACTAAATTTGTGTTATGAAGTATTACATTTAGACTATAAAGTATTGTGTTTAAGGCTTAAAGTATTAAATATATCTATCTTAAACTGTGCACTAGATTTGTGTTATGAAGTATTACATTTAGGCTATAAAGTATTGTGTTTAAGGCTTAAAATGTTGATTATATATACCTTAAACTGGGTATTACATTTGTGTTATGAAGTATTGCATTTAGGCTATAAAGTATTGTGTTTAAGGATTAAAGTATTAAATATATTTACCAATAAACTGTGTTTTAGATTTGTGCTATGAAGTAATACATTTGGGTATAAGGTATTGTGTTTAAAGCTTAAAGTATTAAATATATTTATCTTAAATTGTGGACTATATTTGTGCTATGAAGTATTATATTTAGGCTACAAAGTATTATATATGTTTGATGGTTAAAGTCATGATCATTCATTTGTGATATGAAGTAGTATATTTGCACCATAAAGTATTAGATGTAATGGTTAAAGTGTTGTGTATTCATTTGTGTTATAAAGTACTAGTTTTAGGGTATAAAGTATTAGATTTGAGCTAATACCTCCAATGGTCCTCCGAGTATTAGCAATTTACTAGTTGTGGTCCCTCAACTTTTAAATGACCTCAAATGGTCCTCCAAGTTTTAAAAAATAACCACCCGTGGTCCTAATTCCTAAAATAAGCCGAGTTTAAAATAATCACGAGACGTCCTAAAAGGATCACATGTGGTTATCTTTTAAAACTTGGAGGACCATTTGAGGTCATTTAATAGTCGATGGATCACAACTGGTAAATTGCTAATACTCGGAGGACCATTGAAGGCTAATACTCGGAGGACCATTGAAGGTATTAACTCTATTAGATTTAATGGTTAAAGTATTGAGTATTCATTTGTGCAATTAAGTAGTATATTTGCTCTATAAAGTATTGTGTTTGATGGTTAAAGTCATGATCATTCATTTGTGATATGAAGTAGTATATTTGCACCATAAAGTATTAGATTAATGTTTTAAGTGTTGAGTATTCATTTTTGTTATGAAGTAGTATATTTGTGCTATTAAGTATTGCGTTTGATGGTTAAAGTATTAGATGTAATGGTTAAAGTGTTGAGTATTCATTTGTGTTATAAAGTACTAGCTTTAGGCTACAAGGTATTGGATTTAATGCTTAAAGTATTGAGTATTCATTTGTGCAATTAAGTAGTATATTTGCTCTATAAATTATTGTGTTTGATGGTTAAAGTCATGATTATTCATTTGTGATATGAATTAGTATATTTGCACTATAAAGTATTAGATTTGATGAGGTGTGAGTAATGTTAGTTGCTAAGGAGTAAGGTAAACTACTGTCTGATTTCTTTTGCTTTAGTTAATGTTGTTTTAAGGGAAATTGTTAAAGAAGTTAGCAATTAATGAGGTATGGTTATGTATACACTCCCAAGACGGATCTGTTTTTAACATTTGAACGAATTATAATTCTTTGACTTGTCCTCAGATCTGCTGTTTAATTGTGTCTTTTTTAGTTTTTGTACTTTCAGATTTAATTGTACAAATTTTCTAAGCATTTGTACAAGGTGTGAAAGGCAGAAACATAGAAAAACCTTGGGGAAATTCCTGTTTTTTGTTTTGTTCTTCTTGATCTGGTGCTGCTATCATCCATGCCTCTTCTTTTCTAACAATATTTGCTTAAATAAAACCTGGATTTATTTTTCTATTAATACTTACCTCCAATATATTGTTCTTCATGTATAATATTTGAGGCATGGAAGGGGGTGCCTCCAATTATTTTTTCTGCTTGTTTTGGCAAATATGTACATCTTCTCAAGGCTGAAATGTAATTGATCATCCATATGTAGATGGCTTGAGCAGAGGAGATGGGAGGAGACGGAGATGGTGAGGGCGAGATGCAAGGATGAGAGGCGTGAAATGCAGAGAGTGAGAAACATATAGCGTCGGATGCAGAGTGAGAACAGATAGCGTCGGATGAGATAGGAAAGAGAGGGAGAGAAACATTAAAATGTACATGATATGCACATGTTGACCCATATAATTGTGTGACCCGACCCGTCTCACGAATGGAGATCCGTGAGACGGTCTCACACAAGTTTTTGCCATCTAGCTTTTAAAATCATTCTATTTTTGTCACTTCATGTGAAAAACTTTCCATTTCAGTCTTTGACCCGGGTGTGAGATGACAGCTAAACCAAGTTGACCAGGTGAATATCACACCTACACAAGTTCCTTGATCTTTGCTCTTGAGTTATTACGAACTACAAAACATCTTAACATGCGATACGTACTTTTTGCTGACCATTGACCAAGTCTTTATAAACTCAACCACTTGAACCAGGATATATCACCAGCTCAATTAAAACATAATTAGATGAAATAACATTTAAATTATATAAATATCTTTACCCTTTTAATTATTATATTATTGCTACTAAACCTATGTTATCATGTACGGAGTAATTGATAACTAGCCATGCAGATTCAATTCAATTGCTACTCAACCTATATATTATCACTTTATTATCTTATATATCATGATTGAAGTTTGACCTTGCTAGGTACGAGATTAAAAAAATTATCTTCAAAGAGCAAATTGAATAAAGGTGCAGACAAGAAAAGTGTAAGATGTCTTGGTCAAATAACAATAGTTTTTGTCTTATTATCCTAAAGTTGTTAATATGAAGTCTTAAAATATCTTTTATTATAA
This sequence comes from Ipomoea batatas, assembly GCA_002525835.2. Lineage (NCBI taxonomy): Eukaryota > Viridiplantae > Streptophyta > Magnoliopsida > Solanales > Convolvulaceae > Ipomoea > Ipomoea batatas. The sequence goes on along the minus strand of CM008342.1, from coordinate 27,386,851 downwards.
CAAACACATGATAATATAGCTCAATTTTCTAATTATAAAGATAATTCGTAATTGACTCCAAATATCGGATGGATTCTATACAACAATAACAACATATATATATATATATAGAGTCATGATCCGGTGCGGCCGTACTCTCCCGTGCGGCCGTGCGGTTCACACCACTCAATGTTACGAAATACATCACTCAATGTTAAGAAACACACCACACAAATATGCACTGTGGTGTGTTTCTTAACATTGAGTGGTGTATTTCGTAACATTGAGTGGTGTGTGACTGCATAGCCGCACCTGAAATTATTTCTGTGTGTGTGTGTGTGTGTGTGTGTGTGTGTGTGAACTAGTCCTATCGTGTGAACCAGCTGTGAACCCCTATGCATCATTCAAATGAGAGATTATATGGTTTAGATGATTGGAGTGGTGCAATTGTACATCCAATTCAGTGGCACAGTGGTGCAGGTGCATAGGTGCAGTGATGCATATTTACCAAGTAAAAAAATTATAAACCACAAGATCAACGGTGCACAATGGTATATATAGAAGTTCATATTATAGCATTAGTTCATATTTGAAACCCATACAAATTAAAAAACACCAAACCCTAAACGACCCCCCCCCCCAAGAGAAGACTCCTAAGATGAAGACAAAAACGCAAAACCCTAACGAAAGTGACCTCAACATACAAAAAGACTATAAAAACAAAAACAACGCCAAAAGTGAAAAAAAAAATACCTCGACCGATGCCTCTAGCAGGTGGTCCCCGACGCTTGGCTCTATTATGGTCCTCACTGTCGACCATTGCTACGTGGAGAGTGACGAGAGCATGGAGAAAGATACGAACGACGTAACGCACACAACCTGCGAAGAGAGTGAGACACCAACGAATGATAACAATCAAAATACCCGGACGCGTGTAAACAGATTCTAGAATATATGTAGATATATAGCAATTTTTCCATCTTAGAAAAAACATAATATCACCGGTTGTATTTACACATTATTGAAAACCTCTTTGTAGACAATATTGGTAGTAGCAACACAATCTTGTCCATCCTCGTCTAGAACTAATTAACACTTTCAGGCTATCAGGATGAGTGACTCGGGAGAAAGCCATGTACAATTGACCGTGATTAAAAACTGGTTTTTTCCAGCAATAACCTAACGTGAGTTAGTGTTCGCCTTGACTTTTGTTAATAGTCATGGCATATGCAAACATCAATGGGAATTATTTATGCTAGAACTTGAAGGACAATCCCGTATCAGAAAGAGTAAGAGACATTCGAGGATAAGAACTTTGGTTCCTTCATGTGTCCCATTAATTATTCTTGCTTCAATAATATGCAAATCTTGTGATGATGAGTCGCGTACCGTTATAAAGACCAAGATAATGGTCTATATATATATCTTCTGCAATAATATAACAGGTGCACCGACCTTTAATTAATGTCAATGAATGATTAAGAAAATCATACAATCTCAAACTATTTAAGAATTTAGGAGTGTGTACTTCTAATAGATTTTTACCGTCTGGTTCTGCCTTACACAAAGAGTTACAACTTAAATATGTTCGTCCTTTTGCAATATTCATGTTGCACATGTACTGATTAATTTGATCAACATCTAAAGTCGGCGAATGGATCACTGACCTTCCAGTTGCGACTCATCAAGCGTGCCATATCTTGACCTTGAAATTTTAAAAAATCACTTTTATTGTAATCAAAGCATTGAGTCATAACAATATTGACACTGAAATTTTAATTTTACAATCCACATGTATATATTATGTGATTTTTTCCATAAAATTAATTTTGATAGTCAAACTGTAAAACATATTGATTTTACCAATCACTAAATTTCAAAATGTTTCAGATTCTCAGGTATATATAAGTAAAACTCACATCTAAAGCTTAATATTTTTTGTCAATATTTCACACATATAAAGCAAGTCTCTGACTATTGTGAGAAGTTAGTAACCTTGAGTCTAATATACAAAATAAATCAATGTGTGATAGTGGGTAGTAACTTTGAGGTAAGACCATTCAAGCATATAAGCATGTTTCGAGCTTGTTTCTATGCTCTCAAAATTCAAATCATCATACTGGCATTAGGCAATAAATAAAAATATATCAAAATGTATGAATCATGTATCTAAATTGTTAATCCAAACTTCACTCTAAATTACCAAATGGATTGTAGGGCTTTTTGGAATGATATGATGCACATCCAAACTGTTGAAATGCAATGTCCATAACCGTTGATTGGCAGACTACTCATACTTCATATTTCATCAAAGTATCTGTTTTCTTATGATATTATGATTTATAACATATAAGAATCGACAAATAAACTATAGTATGAGTCTTCCTTGCATGCAACAAATATCACAAAAATTCAATGTTCTAAAATAAGTGTATAAATGCAATATGCAGATAATTAGCATTGCATTATATATCATTAATTTAATTACTTGTCAGTTAGTTATTGCAAGATCTTGAGGTACACTTACATTTTGATATTCAGTAAGTATAACTATATTAGAGAAAAATTCACCTGGGAGTAATGGGATAATCAGTTGAGTGATTGTTGGTTGACCGCAGAGCGTTGATATTCTCTAAACAAATAATTGTTTGAAAAATAGCATAAAATGGCATTTTAGTGGCTATATTATGGTACAAATATATGTAGGGTCCACTTTCGATTTGGGTCGGGTCAAAGTGAATTCGGGTTCATCGTAGTTAGACGAAAATAGTGATATATAGTACGCTCAAAACGGATAATGAGTGACTATGAAATTGGTTCTCAAAGTTGACCTATTTGAGTAAGGAAAATAGAGAGAAAAAGCTTTCAAGTAGCTTTTGTCCCACATTGGTTTGGGAAGTGGGTTTGCACAACTACTGAGTCTTTGTAGGCTTATTGAATTGTATTGCATAGAGGCTCTCTCTCGCGCGCAGGGGGCATGACTTATGTGCGCCGACACCTGCAGGCACGAATGTCAGAAAATTGGCTGACGTTGTGCCAAATTTTCGTACCATTGAGCTTGTTTTTTTTGGGCGAGAAGTTAAAATTGATGATGTTATTTTTATATTAATAATATAGATATAGATTTCTAAACATATAATTAAATTTCACATACTAACCCTAAATTTAATATTATGCAAATTAAATTGTAATTAACTTCAATTACGATTAACTGAATTCAAAATATAAAATAGAATGGAGAGACTACTAAATATAAAAAATTTATTAATATTATGAATTTATGAAAAATTTTATTGTAATATAATTAACTTTAATCGCGTTAACTTAGTCCAAATATAAAATGGGAGGGAGGAGTAATAAATATAAAAAATTTAAATGTCACATCATTGTAAAGAGATTGCATAATTACTTATCACTGTCCAAGTCCAACCGAGCTGAAGGCTTGCTAGTTTAAATATTGTCACCTTCTAAAGCTTTGAAATCACTAATTCCCCAGACCCGGAGGAACCCTGCTAATATGGGGTCCTTAAAACAGGGCACCTCCAATTCCGTCGGGGCGGGCGCCGTGAGCCAACCCAGGATCTCCTTCTCGGCGGATTTCCCCGACGAGGACGAGGGCTTCATATCTCTCATCCCCAATTCAGGAATAGAGCTGAACCACAGACCCCGCTGCGCTGCAGAGTTCGAGTTCCGTTCATCAATCAAGCCCAGCAGCGAAGCCATGGCGGCGGCGGACGAGCTGTTCTCAGACGGCAGAATGCTGCCCGTCTGTCAAATACGCAATTTCAAGAAACTCAACGAGATAAGTCGTCTGAGAACGGGTCAAGAGAAGAAGACGGAAAGTGGTAATAAGGCGGCGGAGGAGATTATTAGTAGTAACGCGGTGAGTTTTCGCTTTGTGCAGGAGGATGATCCTTCTCCGAGGCCGCCCAAATGCACGACGGTTCTGTTGAGAGAGTTTCTGAGATTTAGAAAACAACGCGATTCGTCGTCCACTGATACAAGTGAGAGCCGCAAGGAGAGAAAAGGAAGCAAAGAAAAGGAGGTGAAGAGGATGATTAGGAAAGGATTGGAGAGAAGTACAAAAGCAAGAGTTGTGCAAACGGGAAGAAAGGGAGATTAGAGAGCAAGCGACTGATCTCATTTGATGAATCGGACTACATAATGCCATTCAATTCCATGGTGATATAAGTCTGCTAAATTGCTATTAGCTAGTTTTTATCATCACCATTATATATTTTACTTTTTTCAACTTTAATTTGTAACTTAATTAATTATATGTCTTCCTATCTTGAAATGCACCCAAAACTATTATCATACTTAACACCATTTCCATCTCTTGTCTTCCAACTATTATGTTAGTCTTATCTTTTTTGGCCTTTTAATTGGTAATATATTCAAGGGTTTATTGGACACATGGAGAAATATTCAACATTTTGAAATATATATATATATATATATATATATATAT
>CM008342.1:27365064-27382385 GCA_002525835.2 Ipomoea batatas | reverse complement strand
TATAAAATATATATATATAAATATATATATATATATATATATATATATATATATATATATATATATATGGGTCACATTTATGTGAGACTGCCCCACTGCACGGATCTTTATTCGTGAGACGGGTAGGGTCAATATGCAAATGTAATACTTATACCTGATGTAGGGTCTCACGGACATTTATGTGAGACTGTCTCACGGATCTTTATTCGTGAATGCAAGACTTTAAGGGTTCAGAATTAGTTAACGTTTTTATAGTTATTAGTCAAGATTAGATAATACTAAAAGACAAACAAATATAAAAACAAAAATAAAAGAAATGAATCCGAACACAAGAAATGATCACGCAGTTCGGAGCTAAAACTCCTACGTCTGCGGAGCTACTAAGCTTTCGCCCAATCCACTAGATGATCACCAAAGTTACAACAGTTGGAATATATGCCCAAACATACAATGGTCCTAAACCAACACAACCTTCAACGTCTACACTTGAATTGGAAAAACTGCAAGCCGAGAATTCTTCAATTCATCACCACGACTCAGCATCAACGTCAGTATCAAAGACAACAGCAAAACGCCATTAATTCACCAAAGTAATTCACTTAGAATTCACGTGTGAAGCTATGAATATTTAATGTGTAAACAGATGAATCTTAGAGCTTCAAGTGCCTTCATATTTATAGCTTGGAAAAGCCCTTAACAAATCCCACCAAAATAGCGCTGAATAAGTCTTGATTAAATGAGAGACATACACCTTTAAAAAACTGTTAGCCACATAAAATAAATACGTGGACTAATTTCTTTTTGAAAGCTTGCTGTCTGAGACAGCATACGCTGGCGTAGCCTCCCTTTCAGCACTGGAGGACACCCACACTGACTGTCCAAAACTATAATAACAAAATATAGACTAAGTGTATTTTTGATAAACAAAATATAGACTAAGTGTCTGTGATGGGTTCTCATTCGTCTCTGGACATGTGATTCTCACTTGATTTTGTCTCCTATATACGTAATGCAATGGTTATATACTTCTAATAGAGACTAAAACATAATATATTAATTGAATTCAAATTGAGTTAACTTGATTATTACAACGATCAGTTTTGTAGTGTTTATAAAAAAACATTTGTCAACAAACAAATTAAATCTGATAAACTTGCATTCATTTATTATTCATAAATTAAACAAACTTGTTTAGTGGAGTAACCTAAACAAACACACAATAAAAACCATTCTAAAAGTTTAAAGAATTTACCATCAAACAACTTGAACATATAATAATAATAATAATAATAATAATAATAATAATAATAATAATAATAATAATAATAATAATAATAATAATCCAGAGACTTCTTAAATATTCGGATGACTGGATTTCGATCTTCAATATATTCCTCGTCTCTCGGTGTTTGGACAGATGCAATGAGGCTTAACAAACCTTTTTAGCTTCATCCATTTCCCTTCTTTTGATGGCCAAATATTCTCTATGTGCTTATAGATAAATTCAAAGCAAAAGAGACCAAATCACCGAATCGCACTACCCTTACCTACCAAACTATTAGTTTTGGGGAGAGAGTGAGATTGCTTTTCCATTTTTTCTGGCTTTTATGGTCATCACAGCAGAGAGAGAAGAGATTATCTTTTAAATTTGAGATATTACTATTAACTTCTTATTTTTTTTGTTAATTGATATCGACTCTATTACAATATAGTATATGCTTAATATACTTTTTCTATCCGTTATAATCTAAAGAGTCAACACCCCACTATGAGTTTCATTCCTGTGACCTTCCATGATATAATTATGTTGATTGTCTCATATAGGGAATATGTGTTTGTCTCATATATGGAATACGAATGGGCAGAATGGTTGGGCCTATGCTAAAAGTAGGGACGTCAATTTAGTCCTAAACCAACGGGCTGTCCCAATAAGTCTTAAATATTATATAGGGTTAAAACCCAAAGAAATCAACCTAATAAAAAAGCAAGGTATTTGGGCTGGCCCTATAGGGTTATTGGGTTGAGTTGAGTTAACCCATTGGATTGTTGAGTCAGACTGTCTAATATCAAAATTTTAAGGAATAAGGTGCAAATTGGTCATTGAATGTAACCTGAAAATGCAATTAGGTCATTGAACAAAAAAGAAGTACAATTAGGTCATTGAGCACTCTAAATGTATGCAATTTCACCTGATAACAGGTTACCAATCATTTCATCAAGTTACCTGCTTATGTTGAAACTGAGTTGACATTTTAAAATACTTTTAAATAATAAACTTTAAAAACAAAATTTTTAAAATTTTAAAAAATTTAAAATTAAAAAAAAACGTCTTCCCACACTCCTCCTTCATCTCCGATTGGAGACGAAGAGAGATCTCTTCATCTCTCACCAGAGACGAAGAGAGTCTCCAACCGGAGACGAGGGAGGGGAGGGGAGGGTAGGGGGTAGCCGCCGATGTTTTTCTTTTTCTTTTTCTTTTTTTTTTTTAATTTTAATTTTTACAATTTTTTTTCAAACTTTATTATTAAAAATTATTTTAAAATGTAAACTCACCGTAAACGTAAGCTGGTAACCTGATGAAATGGATGGTAACCTGCTATCAGGTGAAATTCAATACATTTGGAGTGTTCAAAGGCCTAATTGCACTTTTTTTTGTTCAATGCCCTAATTGCACTTTTTTTTGTTCAGTGCCCTAATTGCACTTTCAAGTTTTGTTCAATTGCTAATTTGCAACTTATTCGAAATTTTAATTAATATACTGATATCAAAATAGCCCTATTCATTCAATTAACATAACTTCTCCGCCAAAGACCTTATGGTCTAGTGGCATCCGGTGTCCCAGTTAACACACCCACATGAATGATGGGAGTGGGTTCGAGCTTCAGTGGAGGCAACTGTTACTACATCGAGCGATAATCCCTATACAGAGATCGCCGACGACAGACAACTTGCTGACGACTTTGATCGCCAGCTACAAGTAATTTTTTATTTGCGTTTTAAAGTTCTAGTTGATCTGTTCTGCAAGTAGGAATTTATTGGGTTTAGAAATTTATTTGGTTTCTGCGGTAGTTTATTTTATTTTTATTTTGGAAGAATATTTACTTGGTTTGTAGTAGTTTCTTTGTTTTGCAAAATACCATATTGACTGCAGAATTATATTCTTGGATTACTTTGTTGACGAATTATGTACCTTGATCTGATCGAATCCTTATTATGCTTGCACCTTTTTCTGTTTGAAGTTTTCTCAGCAGTTCGGGTAACATCTTCTCGATCTCATTCTTTTTTCTCAAGAATAGTGCCCAAGCATATCTCGTGTAGTCATCTACTACCACTAAGGTATATTTTTGACCACTTAGACGAACAGGGTTAATTAGACCGAATAAATCCATATGCAATAGACTCAAAGGTCTTGAGTTCATGTCATGAGACTTGGATTTGAACGGATATTTAATTTGTTTACCCTTTTGGCAAGCTTCACAAATCTTGTCTTTGATGAATGTCGTATTTGGTAGTCCCTCTACCAAAGCTCCTCTAGCTAGCTTATTAATGGCCTTGAAGTTTAGATGGTTAAGTTTGTGATGTCATTCCCAACCTAGGTCATTTTTATTTTTAGCTACTAGGCATAAATTTGGCTTGGCTGAATTCCATGCAACTACGTACATGTTCTTTCGCCTTTTTGCGGATTGAATTATTTCTCCATTCTCTTCATGGATCACATTACATTGATTTTTGGAGAATTCAACTTTGTATCCTATGTCATAGAACTGACTTGTGCTTAGCAGATTGAACTTCAGTCCTTCGACATAGGAGACATCACGAATAGTTAATCCATTTTTTATTATATCACCAACCCCTTTAGTTCAGCCACTGGATTCCTCCAAAATTACTTTAGGACCATTTATTTCTTTGTAGATGCTCAGCTCATATTTATTTCCTGTTATGTGTCTTGAGCAACCGCTATCTACATACCATATAGTCCTGTTACCCTACAAACAAAGATTAGATTGTTTTAGGTACCCATACCTTCTTGGGTCCTTCCAGGTTAATGGTTAGCTTGGGCATCCATGCAAACCTAAAGCTTGTCAAGCTCATCCCCAGTCCTCTATACTCATTGAAAACTTTATAATCATACGGGATGGAGTAAAACATTTGGGACTTTTTAGGTGCATATTGCGTTCATGGAAGACAAGGTTCTTAGCAATGGCTATTGCATATTTGCTGTCATAGTAAACAGTTGCAGGTGCACTATGGTGTATGCCAAAGTCAGTCAGCAAGTAGAGGAACCATTGTATCTCACATGTAATGGATGCCAAGGCTCTATACTCTGCTTTTGAGGAAGATTTAGATACTGTAACTTGCTTCTTAAACTTCCATGATATCAAAGGCTAGTTTTATGAAGGCACAGAAACCAGTGACTAACCTCCTAGTATCCGCACATGCTCCCCAATCTGAATCAGAAAATACCTTCAATTGCAAGTTAGATGAAGTTGGAAAGAGTAGCCCTTGGCTATGAGCACTTTTAATGTACCTTAGGACTCTGTGAGCTGCTTGTAGATGTAAATGAGTAGGCTTTTCTAAAAACTAAGATAGTTGTTGTGTGGCAAAACTGATATCAGGCCTTGCAATATTTAGATACAAGAGTTTCTAAACCAATCTTCTGTAGTGAGAGTTATCATCTAATAAATCTCCTTCATTTTTACTCAGCTTGTGCGAAGGAACAGTTGGACTATGAACAAGTTTGGAACCTATGAAGCCTGCATCATTTAGTAGTTCAAGGGAATACTTCCTTTGGGTTACTGAGATCCCTTTCCTCTGTCTAGCTACCTCTAAATCCAGAAAGTACATTAAAAGGCATAAATCTTTTATTTGAAAATTGGCATTGAGTTGAAGTTTGATATGTTGTATCAGTTTCAAATATGCACTAGCTACAACTATATCATCCACATACACTAATAATGCCAAAAAGGACTTCCCTTCACCCTTAGTCAATAGGGAGTTGTCAGGAATGGACTGCTTGAAACCCATAGCTTGTAAGGCAACACATAATTTGGTGTTCCATTGCCTACTTGCTTGTTTTAAACCATACAAAGATTTATTTAGCTTGCATACCTGTCCAGCCTTGTTGCTTGTAAAACCAAGAGGGAGCTGCATGTAAACTTCCTCCTCTAGGTTTCCATGAAAAAAAAAAAAAAGTATTGTTCACATCCAATTGATGAAGGTGTCAATCCTTGGCTGCTGCTATAACCAGGAGGGTCTTGATTGTGGTCATTTTAGCCAATGGACTAAAGGTGTCCAAATAGTCAAATTTGAAACTGTATTACAAATAGGAAACATCAACTACTACAAGCCATTCTGCAAAAAGACTAGGGGTGCGTTTGGTTCGCACATGGGAATCGGAATCGAAATGGGTATCAAATACTTGGTAATGGTAGTGGGTTTTGATGAAGTATTTAACATATTTGGTAATTGGGTGGAATGAGAATGATTATTAATAGTTGAGGAAGAAAGGAGGAAAGGGGATGAAACCCTTATTTAATAAGGGTATGAGTTTTATCATTAATGGGGTATTCCAAACCCATAGTAGCAAACAATCACTTTCATACCCATTCCTTATGTCTAAACCCACCAATCAAACACACCCTAGGTGTTTCCATCTGTTCAAGCCAATCGCCAATCACACAATTGATCTGTCTAAAAGAATTGCCACCACGACCACCTACTCTACCATTGCCTCGACCTGCTTGTCGCGAAGCAAAGAGAGGAGACAAAAAAAAGATTATGCAAACATAATAAATTCTTCTTCATTACAGCTTAGGAGCAGTTAGGCATAGTTTATATATAAAAGAAGAGAAGGAGGGAAAACTAGTTACAAGCATAATAGATTACAATTGAAAATGAAGGAGATGAGGCCAAGTGTCATTCATCTATTTCTCCTGAAACTGCCATCTGGCAGCTTCCACGCCCTTTCTTTTTCTAATTGGTACGACTTCGGTTGGTGGTGCGTGTGACGAAGTTATTTGTCACTTCTGGCACTTCTTCATCCAACAACCCCTCGTAACCATATTCCTGCAAGGAGCCATGCGGAGGATTTGTTGGGGAAATATTCTGAACTGGAGTTTTACCTTTACCGACTTCCTAAGTTTCCCGTCGAACGCTGCTAACAATAACATTTTAGGATTCTTCTCCTTCAACTACAGTAGCATCCCTTAAGACGTCAAATTGGTTCCCCTCCCTATGTTTATCCGCGCCTTTGCGTTTAGTTTTCTTATTGTTCTTCTTACCAGCAACCGCTTTGGATTTTCTATTAACAAGCATCCAAGGTCCAAACCTCGCGTCCTACGGTTCATTAGTAACACCATCCACCGTATTATTATTCTGTCTTTCTCCTTCTTTTTCGATTTCGGGAGCCACATTAAGGTCCATATTGCTAGTTTCGGGTGGCTTAGATTTGTTTTGAACACAAGACTGCTCTTTGTGACCTACCGCGCCACAGTTGAAACAAACAACATGTAGGCCCTCATATTCAATTCAATGGTCTATAATTTATGCGTAACCCACACTTGTGCATGACCAAATTTTTGGGCGTGCAAGATGGCAACAACAATGGACCTCAATTTTTAGAGGGCCGAATATTTATTTCAGACCTAGCTACTTAAGAAATAAAAAAAAATCTACAATTAATCCTAAAACACATCAGTTTTATCCCAAATCACTTATCTTATCTTTCCTAATAATTAAAACCTAATTAATTGAGCATGGCAAAACAATTCTGTTTGCCCAACGGCACAGATGATGTCTCAAGCCCTAAATCTACAGAGATAACTTAGAATTAAAAAACATATATTTTATGTATTGATTTTAAATATTACACTTACGGGATGTTTGGTTCACGGAATAGACATGGAATGAGATAGCATTCCAAGTAATAGCCTATTCCGTTGTTTGGTAAACATTTGTATTCCTAGGAATGAGCTATTACCCTTGCAAGGGTAATATCTATTACCAGCACCCCCTGCTATTATCCTATTACTGATCCATCAGGAATAGGTATTTTATTTTATTTTCATTTTTACCCTTTTTTAAACATTAATTTTTTACGCTCATTTTTCTCTCTATCATCATATCACATGCAGGCATCTCACTTCGGTCATTGTAAATTAAAATTCTTCTTCAAGATATTCTTCTAAACTTTATTTTTTTACCAATAACTTATATATATATATAAATAAATAAATAAATAATATATATATATATATATATATATATATATATATATATACTACTGCGGCTGCGGCACCACGCCGCAGCCGCAACAGATTTTATATGTATTGCTAGGGTTTACTATTTATACATTTAATCAACCCCAACAGTAAAAATTCGGGGATCAAAACAGGAAAAAATCGAAAACAGTAGTAGAATTCGAAATGGATTAACCTTATGATATCAGAATTAGGATGTTGTGATGAGGGAATAATTGAAAGCAGACTTTCTTGTCCACACTTTTTAGTGCATGCGTTTCTTTACGAGATAGGGTGTATACGAACATGGAGAGAAAAAAGAAATGGATACATATATATGAATTAGCAGTGCGTAAGGAAACACAATGCTTATAGGAGAGAGAACGAAATAGAAAGAGGAGAAGATCCGATAACTGTGGCAACAACCTTGTTTATACAGGTTTGTTATAATAATAATAATAATAATAATAATAATAATAATAATAATAATAATAATAATAATAGTAATAATAATAATAATAATACTGATAATAATAATAGTACTAATACTAATAATAATAATACTACTAATACTAATATAATAATAATAATAATAATAATAATACTAATAATAATAATAATAATAATAATAATAATAATAATAATAATAATAATAATACTGATAATAATAATACTGATAATAATAATAATAATAATAATAATAATAATAATAATAATAATTTGTACAAGGGCATTTATGTCTTTTAAATATATATTTCATTTCTATTCCTTTAACCAACCAAACGCTGGAATACAATTCCCAAGTCTATTCGTTCCGCCAACCAAACACTATAATACAATTCATATTCTATTCCTTACCTATTTCAATCCTTATGGAATAGTATTCCTATTCCCTCCAAATTCATTCTGTGAACCAAACGTGTTGTTATACTTTTGGTATTACCTCATTTATTTATAAGCACTGGGCCACAAAAATAAAAGAAATACATAAATAAAATAAAAAAACCTGCCCTGCACTTGTGAAACTAGTGGCTTTTCAAATCAATTTCCCCAGCCGCATGAGCAAATCTACCTCTTGTCAGTTGTCACCGATGCTTTCACAGTGTCAAGGATGAGTTTTATAATATTGATAGATGCAAAAAGTACCTATTTTTCTATAACTTGTTAAGTTGTTTTCTTGATTAAAATAAGCCTTAAAGAGTGCAATTACGTGTTTTCATGCTATTTTACTAACAAATTGCAAATGAGTCTTGTGTGGAGTGTTTTGAAGAATGCTACAGGAATGAAGGCTGAAATCAACCAAAGGGGAGCATAAAACCATTGAAAGAAAGAATCAATCCACACGGGAGCATACAAAGACCAAACCGGAAACAACAAAAGGAAACGAAATGAAGAATCCACGCCCACGAGCCTCACACGCGTGTGAGCTGGCGTGGAATCATTCCAGAGAGCTCCCACGCCAGTCCACACGCGTGTGGCAGACGTGGGGCGGCACCAGAAAACCTGCGCGATGTTTTAGTATTTAAGGGGCATTTCAGCTAGGTTTAGGGAGTCTTTTGTCACATTTTCTATTCTACATTGTAGGTTAGGTTTAGATAGGATTAGGAGAAGAGAAGAAGCTCCTTGGAGAAGAAAACTAGATCTCCATAACCTTGAAGATCTTTTGGGTAACTTCTTTCATTAAAGATTTATTTTCTCTTTGGCTTCCTCTTACTTTTCCTTTTTCCTTGAAGTTGTTTGCTTTATATATTGCTCTTGTAGATATGTTCTTCTATTTTGATGCTTTCATGATATTGAAGCCTATGAGAGGCTAATCCCTAGGAATCCTAGGATAGGGGCTAGATTGAATGGATGATTGGTGTTCATGATCTAAATTGATATTGAGTTTGATTTCTTTGGGGAATGTTGAATCTGTGTGTATGTTTTTGTATGATCTTGTTGGATCGACGGCCCCGATCTCTCCAAGAGTATAGGATCATCTCTTTGGCGAGATATCGCAAAGAGATGTAGCCCACTACTCACATCTCCCGCTCTCAATCTGAGAAGATGAGATCCGGAGGGAACTTGTAGACAAGGTGTTTGATAAATTTCCCCAACCGACTGAGGATTGGGAGCTTGAGTGTGATGCCACTCAAGACTATGTTACGAGCTCCTTCAATCATGACTCAATAGAAATCAATACTCTACTTTATTCCTTTAACCAATCTCCATGATATCTTAGCCCCATCCGCTTTTATTTCCCTTTGCTTATCTCTTTATTTCACTATCCCTTATCCTTTTAACAAATCCCTTTTATCAAGATCCCTTTGATCCATCTTAAGAGTTACTCCAAACCAACCAAGATAGCAAAGCCGTATATTCTCCTATTTGTAATCCACGAGAGATACGACACTCGGGGAGTTTATGACTCTTCGTTTTACCACTAACACCCTTCATACTTTCATAACCATCCACTCACCCCATACAAACATCCTGTCAAATATCATCACAAAAGTACTCTACCGGAAGCCGAGGAAGCCGCACCCAAAAAGCCATTTTAGAGATTTTTGTTGTGGATCTTTGCCTAACTAAGTATTGGTCAATGATCTTCCACAGAACCATCAAGCAATACATGTATATATAATCTGACCGATTAACAAAACGAACCACAAAGCAGCCATAACCAATATCTATGAGGTCCAATCTACCCTGGAGACCCCACATGCTAGGCAAGCGTTGGTTCACCACATTAAGACTGATATTATTAATTACCCAGGTACTTGATGATCAAGGCAAGCTTCCATTATATTGTTGACAAAGTTCTTTCTTGATGTCATTAGATCAGGGTCGTTCCAATAAAAATTGGGACCCTGTGCCATATCTTAAATTGGGTAATTTTTTTGAGTAATTTTATATATAAATAATAGTTGTTCAAATAGTTGTATCAAAATATAAATATTGTACAAAAAATACATATAAAATTTTATTTAAAAAGTGACATGCGTTGTGCGCATTTAGATGCAAAATCATCCATCAAACTTTTGATATCAACTTCTTCCAAAAGCTCATTTTCAATGAAAATTAAAGCTAATCAATTGAGTCTCTCTTATAACATACTTGATCGTAAGTAAGATTTCAACAATTTCAACTTTGAAAAAAGAAATTATTTACAAACTCTGAATAAATAATTAATCAAGAAACAAATTCTTAAAACAATAAATAAAAATTATGAAAAATACGTAATTTTTAACTACCTGTTAAGAGAATTGAAGAACTTGAAACTTGAGAGATTGTGCGATCAAGAAGAATTGAAGAATCAGATCTACGAAATTACTAAATTGTGAATTCAAGAATTGAAAAATTGTCACATTTAACCTAGCTAACTGATACCAGAGGAGAACTGAATGAATTGTATTGAATGAGATGGTTCAAAGATACAGCTTACAGGGATACATATAATGAGAGAATCTCAAGGGACTAGAATAAGGAAATCACGAAGCCTAGGATAGGGAGTTTGGCTCAAATACATAGAGTCCTAATATTGTGTTTAATTCATATATATATGTGTGTGTGTGTGTGTGTGTGTGTGTTTTTAAAAGCAATTGTTAATTGGGCTCAATTCCATCTCGTCACAAATTAGTCCAATCTTCATACATTTAGCCTAATTTTTTGTAAACTATATATACATATAATTATTTTGTTTTTAATATGGAGCCCCCAAAAATTGAGGGCCCTGTGGGATTGCACATGTTAGACATGCTCAGATACGGCCCTGCTTTAGATAGTTTCACCCAGGAATCCCATCACACTTTTCCCCTTTCCACATCATCGCTAACGGCTAAGGAGAACACGGGAAACTTTCCTTAGAACGTGAAGAAGAGAAAAAATCAATCCTTTTTCCTTTGTATGAAAGATCGATCGATATGATTAGTGCATCTAGTGTCTTAAACATGCATCCCAATCTTCATCCGCATAAACATTAATTCAAACTGTGAAAAAACATGTAAAGTAATACCATAATGTTATATTGTTATTGACGCTTTGTTCAGATAGCACAAAAAGTGCTTAACTTCACTAATACAAGATGAGATTCTTGAGGTGAATTGAAGAGCTGATAATGCATCGTTAGTTGTAAAATTAGGAAATGTCAAGTCTAGGGAGTATTAAATTGCTCTCACGATATTTTTATATTTTGTGATCGATATCTAATGGTAATTCATGTATAAAAAAAAAATAATCTTTGATAGTTTTGGTTTTGTAATTGAATTATGTACAAATTTACAATAACGCACAAACTTGATTAATAAGATGACCAAAAACATATTTAAATTGATTGAGTACGTATAAAATTGAAGGAAGTGTAATAAGCGTGAATAACATTAAAGAAGTACGTGAAGGTCACCGAGATCATTCAAAACACATTTAACTTCAATATTGGTAGAGGTTTAGCACAAGAAAAGAAGGTCAATATTAGATCAGAATATCAGATGATGTCCTATGGAACTAATTTGGTATTACAACGTTTTATAATTTTATATTTTTGCTTATCTTATTAAATTAATTAAAAGATTCACATAATAATCAAGTAAAAATTATAATATACCGTATGCAACGAATATTAGAAAGTGATTTTTTTTGTTAGGATCATGCTAATGATAACATTTTGAGGTTACGTTCCATCACCTTATTAAACAATAATGTTTGACATTTACAGATCTCATACTACTAGCTCGATCTGCGTATTGACTCAACAAGCTAAGATATCTTTATCAAGACTGTGATATGTAATGTACTCTTATTCATACATATGAGCAATAATTTATTGGAGAATGAAAAATAAATGAAATACTTATTTTTAAGGCTAAAAATGTCCATCTAATATAAAAGGGCCGGAGAAAAACGGCCACTTTTAACATAACTGAGGGGACACGGTAGATACATAACCAATCGTTATACCCTGCACCACGGTGCACATAGCAATGTGCACCACGTACATAAAACGACGTCGTTTCGGTGTTAGTAGACGCGGACGCGAATGACTCAAGGAATTCATTATCTATAATACACATAATCATTATCTATAATACACAGAACGTTTGCCTAGAATACACAGAACGTTTGCCCAGAATACACAGAATATTGACACAAAATACACAGATGTTAGTGGACGCGAATGACTCCAGGGAATTCATTATCTACAATACACATAATCATTATATAGAATACACAGAAGGTTTGCCTAGAATACACAGAATGTTTGCCCATAATACACAAAATATTGATGCCCATAATACACAGAACTCATCCTCCTAACAT
The DNA here is from genome assembly GCA_002525835.2 of Ipomoea batatas. Taxonomy (NCBI): domain Eukaryota; kingdom Viridiplantae; phylum Streptophyta; class Magnoliopsida; order Solanales; family Convolvulaceae; genus Ipomoea; species Ipomoea batatas. The sequence continues at coordinate 27,369,852 of CM008342.1, read as the reverse complement.
TCGAATGCACAAACACATCACAACTTGTGTTAATAACATGAATACACATAATATTTACACGAAATACACAGAACTCATCCTCCTAAACATTCGAATGCACAAACACATCACAACATGTGTTATTAACATGAAATCACAACATGTGTTACTAACATGAATACACATAACGGTTGCCTATAATACACAGAATGGTTGCCTAGAATACACAGAATGATTGCCTGGAATACACAGAATATTAACATAAATACAGAGACCGGCCGAAACGGGAAACTTGATTTCCAAAAAAAACGGACGATTAGTTTACAATGTTCAAAACGACGTCGTTTAGGTACGTGCAATGTGCACCGTGGTGCACAGTATAATTTTCCATACATAACTTAGGGAGAAAAAAGTACTATAAGCATATATAAAACTCAGGATAAAAAAGTGTAATTTTCCCAAAATAATAATATTAAGAATAACAATAAAAAGCGCATAAACTTTTATATACAAATTTTAATTACAGTTGTTGATGTGTCTTAGTTTACTAAATTGTGATGGAACGAATCTACTCATTCACAAATTAAATAAGAATATATGTTGAGAATAATTTTCTTTTGTAATACAAGAATTAAAAGTACATTATTTATTGAAGGTACATTATACAAATAATGTATTTTCTCTAAATATAAGCTATATTTTTAATATATTAAAAATATATTATTTGTATACTAAATACACATTATTTGATAGTAATGGTTTTATCGGGACTAGGTACACCATAAACCGCGTATAGATGTACAGAACGAAGCTAGAAAATAGTAGTAATTTTGCTCGGGGCGTTAGGTCCAAAAGAGTGCATACAAAGCGTGAGGTATTGGCCCAAAATGGTAGCCCAAGTACTCAACAAATAACACAAGCTATAGCCTCAAATAGGGGAATAAAAATAATAATGTTATTGCTAGGAATCGAACCCTAATGTATAGGTTAAAGGTTAGGCTCATGGACCACTAGACCAGACAAGGTGCATGTAGTGCTCAAACAATGATGCCCTAGGGAGAGGCAAGGCACTCCTATTCATAGCAGCAACCCCTACTACTGCATCATATCGTCCACATGTAAGATTTCTGATCCACTCTCCCCCATCGTCCACGCATCCCACGTCCACCCATCATGCCACACTGCATCACGCCACAACTGCCGCACCACCCCATTTCGAACCGCCACACCACAACGCGTTGACAGAGTCGGTGTTTGTACAATATCAGGGTGTATTGTTGATGTGATTTTACGAAAAGATAAAATGGGAACAAAAATCTCCAAGTGTCGGTCTCGAAGGATGGAAAATTTGGAAGCTCAAGTGGTACGTGAATTAACAAGAAATTTCAAGCTTATCACTTACGGGTTTCAAGGGAAACCTTGTGTAGTAAAGTATTAAGAGAGCAAGAATGCAAAAGTAAATGAAAGTAAGCAAAATAAAAGTCAAATAGAGAGAAAGCGGGTATAGGATTGCTCCTTCATTGTAATGTGCATCATAGTGTTTATGATAGAAGTTGTGAGAGTGTGAATCTTGTATTTCAAGAGAAGTGTTTAGCAATGTCGTAGCTATTTTGGTCTCTACGGCCTATCATAGGGCTATATAGCACCCGAGTGTCAACATGCCTCTATGAGTCATTTTTCACAAACACTTAGTTTACACTTCTTCCCAAGCAATGCCCTCTCGGATCTAAGACGGGGATTGAAAATAGATTCAAGGCTATCTCACACTAACAATCTCTTGTCTAGAGTGATGAATCCTAGGCTACTCATGAAGTTGGGCTCTAATCCAAGAATACAATAGAAATTGCCTCTAGATCTGAGGTGTTGTCAAGACCTCCAAGCTAGATTCTCTTTCTTCTTCTTGATCTAAGAGTATCTTTGAGAGCCAAAATCCCTAGAGAGAGAAACAAAATTATGAAAAAATTGATCTATGACTCTCTAACTAACTCTGGAAAAATCCAATTTAAAGGGAGAAATCGCGCTAAGAATTTCACGCCTCCGGCCAAGCGCGCTGCTACGATCGTGGCCGGTGCTACTTATGCATTCAGGGCCTTAGCCACGATCGTAGTGGGCAACGTAGCAGGGTCTGATCTTTGGCCACGAGCCCCTACCACAATTGTGGTGCACGCTGAGCTCTACTATGTCCTCTTTCTTCACTTTTCCGTGATCACTCTGAGTTAAGCTCATATGCCACTTCTTTTGTCCTAGGGTCCTTCAAAGCACTTGAATGCACATGTTATGGAACTTTGTAGCACATTAGCTCATTTCATTGTTTTTTTCCTTATAAATCAAGCAAAAGTGACTCAAAGTAAGCCTAGAATAGCCCCAAATTGACCCTAGCAAATAGTATCTTTTGGCACTTATCATAGTTTTCACACTTTAACATTGCTTGTCCCCAAGCAAGTCATGAATCAAATCGCAAGCATAAGTGCGAAAAGATAGCTTCAAAGATACATAGCAATCAAATGGTCAATCAATGCAAAGCGAAACACACAAATCAAATGAATGGCATCCTTCATATTACTAATTGAGCAAATGTGGCAAACCATGTGTGATGCTCTCAAGTCAAGTCATGTTCAAGGAGACAAAAATCCCACAAGGTTAAGTAAAAGTACCAAGGGAAACACCTCTCACACATAACTTTAACCAAGCAAGCAAATGTATCTTTTTTTCTTTTTCTTCTTCTTCTTCTTCTTTTTTGTCTTTTCTTTCCTTTTTAATGATTCAACTTATCCAATCGTTAAGGGCCTTACAAAATCGAGCCAACTAGTGTGAACGTTGTGCACAAGCTCGCCTAAAAAACGAACCCAAAAGACCCAACAAACATAGTAAAGTGAATGTATATGACATGGGTTTCTCCACGCATTTGGCTAAGTGCATGTGACTCTCTTTTGTCTCACCCCCTAGGATAATGCAATCGAGTAACCCAACTTCACATGGAGCTCCACACTTTTTCAAAGACAGAGCAATGAGTACTCGAATCCTAGCGGGGTGGCTCACCTGCTCTCCTGTTTTCTCATCTCCTAGGATAACGTCATTGGGACAACTGACTTTACGCAGAGTTCTACGCCTTTTCAAAGACGGTGTAATAGTTGCCCCAAATCCTAGCAAGACAGCTTTCCTCGTAAGTTTCCCCTCAAAAAGGTGGCCATTTTGTCTCTTTTACCTTTTTCTTTCTTCACATCTCCCACATACAAAAAGTCATCTTAAATTGGGGAATTGAAAATTAAACCTCTACCACTTCAATCTTAGATTGATTCTGATGCATTCTTAGAACTTTCATAGCATCTGAATGACTATAAAAAACCACTTCTGAAATTCATGCCACAATTACACGTACGTATTCATCACAAACCGATTGAACATCTTAGCTTCAATTAATATAATCATAATATATATATATATATATATATATATATATATATATAATTCCGTTGGTTTGTCAATCTTGTCATACTTGAGTGTCAACAAATTCAAAGAACTAATATATGAAAATAGTCCCCACATGCACACAATTGGATTATCTATGTGTATGAATGAATTTGAAATAAGAATTGAATAAAATACACGGGAGATAATTTAAGAAGATATCGTTGTTCGAAACTCCATCCTCCAAGTTGGATACCTGCATGAGCTTTGTCCAACATTGTGGCATAGTTTCTATTCGATTTTGAAATTCCTGAACATGGAAGACGCGCTGATAAGCATACGCATACTGGTGGGAAACTTAGAAATTAGAAAGAAAACTCAGAGAGAATGCATACCAAAGGAAATGTTAACGACGACCGAAAACGATGACAGTGTTCCACCATTCTTAGAAAAACCATAGAGAGAGAATCTGATTCTTGAATCTCTTGAGTAGTGCACATATGGGGAAGGCAAGCCTAAGTTCAGTTCTATCATTTTACAGGCTTGGCGTAAGGATCCTTTTATATTTGCAATCTATTAGTAATTCCCATTTCTTTTTCCAATTTTCCTTTTCTAGTATTCATAAGTAATTTCTGTTTTGCCAAGCAGCTTGTGCTCAAATGGCATGTAATGACTTTCCCATATGGGAGGCCATGAGATTGAGATGGGCTCTTTATTTTCAGGCAATTAGTAATTTTTGCTTCCTTTTTCATTTCCATTCAATTAGAGATCTTTTTTTTTTTATTTTCAGTCAACTAGTAATTTTCATTTCCTTTTCCAATTTTCCTTTTCTATTGTTTGGGCAAGAAAGTAAGAAAATATGATTTTTTTTAATAGTATAGATAGATAAATTAATTAATTTTCATTTTACATTTTCTTACCAAATAAGTTTTGTTAATTATTTGACCAATAAAATATTTAATTATTTGACTAAAAAAGTTTGGGCAGGAAAATGAAGTAGGAGTATTTTACTTATATATATATATATATATACTCCCTCCGTCTCACTTTACTTGTCTCACTCTCTTTTTCAATTTTTCCCAAAATGTTATCTTCTTTTCAAAATTGGACATCAAAATCATTCTACTTTTCCAATTTTCCCTTTTGAATTTTGCTTTACTTATTGCTTTTATTTCTAAAAGTGAAAAACCTAGGTGCATAATTGAAAAACATATAGTATTTATTTTAATCCTTTAAAAAGCTTACAAAAAATAAATGTGACAACCAATTCGAACGGAGTAACTTTTTAAAATTAATGATTCACTATAATTAATATTTTGTATAAAATTCAATACCTTATTTGATAGTAATTTTTTTATATGTAATCCAAATTGCAATGCCATGGAGACATGACGTGATGTC
>CM008342.1:27313090-27327609 GCA_002525835.2 Ipomoea batatas | reverse complement strand
CATCTCCATTAAGATTTACATTGATATTTCCTTGAGCTTGTGTCATCTTTCGTTGCTTTCTAAGGTACTTTGTTCTCTTTTCAATCTCAAGGTCCAAAGGTAATAATCCTTCTTTCCTCGATGACCGTGTTTGCATGCAACAAGTACCTAAAACACAAGATCACACTAAAGAAAGCAAACTTTGTTATGGGTAAGTAAAAATAAAGAAAAAAAATGGATTAGACTCCTAGAGTAAAACTATCACTAATGTCAATACTTAAACGCCACTTTCCTGGCAACGACGCCAATTTGATTGTAGCATATTTCATAACAATTCAAATACCCGGAGTATTCCGGGGTATCGATCCACAGGGAAGCGGGGCGTACCGAACACCAATTACTAATGTATTCATGTGAAGCTAATCCTAACGAAAATGGTGTTTGAACAGTTGCAAATATTGTAATAAAATAGAATAATAAAAGCTAGTTGATGAAAACAAATAGGGAGAGAGATGGGATTTCCGGGTTTAGGTGTTTAGTCTCCTAATGCCAAGCTAAGGTGAGATATGTAATTCAGGTTCTAACAAATGTGGAGGATTGCTTTCACAAAGGAGAAGGAATTACTCCCATAATTCAAACCCACAATAAAGAACTAATCAAGAACAAGCGACCTAGATAAAATCCCGTAACAAATTTGCCCTCTCCCAAGATGCAAAAGTCAAGTGCAAGAGTGAGTGCTCTAGGATATGCCCTAACTCCCATCAAGACACAACTATAGCAAGATACAAGTAATTTAGGCCTTTAATCACAAGCATCACAATTTCATCATAAGTTATAAAACCCAAATATAAACATATCATTAAACATGAAGAACAAGGCAAATAGGATTCATAAACACCTATCACCCAAAAATCCCAAGATTACTTTAGCCAATCATGGCTACGATTGAATTTAAAACACAAGTAATGAAGAGTTTACAAAGACTAAGAAAGTAAAGGAAAGTAAAGGAAAGGAAAGGAAATTCTCCCGAATATAGCTTTCCAAGTCTTCCTTCTTCCTCCCTAAGCCTTTGTAGCTCCTTGAAAGTGAGTATCTTCTCCAAAAGTGGTGGATCCCTCCTAGACTCTTTGGAGAGGAAGACACCTTTTACTCTCACCCTTTTTGCCTCCTCAAATGCAGCTTAGCTCTAGGGTTTTGGGAAAATGAGCTTTATATAGTGGGAGCAAAAATAGGGGCAAAATAGGCTTTTCCGCCACTGTACTGCGCAGAATTCTCGACGCGTCGAGCCCTGGACCCATCTCAACAATGTTGCACACTGGAAATTCTGAACGTGACGAATTTGATCCTGGACGCGACGAGGCCTCAATGTAAGCATTCTTCTTCCATTTTGACTCCCAAACATGTCTTGAAATGTTCCCTTGCTTTGCATCTGATCTAAAATGGTTTCAAAACACTAACAAACACCATAAAGCACTCAAATCAAGAGTGAAACCATATCTAAGAGAGAAAGCAAGGAATATGCATTGAAGATAGCAATTTAATCCATTTAAGCTCAAAAGTTGATCCAAAATACTTAGAAAAATATGCACAATTGAGATTATATCACCAACCTTGGTGGGGAATAATGTTATAGATTGGTTCTCTAATATTATGACGTTGCTCACGGCTGAAGACCTTCTTATTACAGTGGTGGTTCTATACCATGTCTGGTTAGCTCACAACTCGGCCGTGTGGAAGAATTGCCTGCCGCGACCGAGGGCAGTTTGGTGAACAGCATGTGCTGTGGTGCAAGCATGGCGCCATGTCCATCACATTCAGCCGCTGCACTCGACTGGTCTATCACCTGGAGACCACCTGCCAGCACTGCAGCTGTTAGCACCGACTCCGACGCTAGGATTCCGATGTTTCTTCGATGCAGGGTTCATGTCGGCCACAAGGAGGTCGACTGTTGGCACAGTCCTATTCTCCGACAGTGGAGGTTTTGTTGCGGCGTTCAATGTGCCGTTACATGGCTGCCTGTCACCTTTTATGGCAGAGTCGTTGGTGTGCAAGGAGGTCCTCTCTTGGCTAAAAAACCGAGGTCTTGATCAAGTGGTGCTCCATACCTATTGTGCAAACCTTCAACAATTACTTTCAACGATTCACAACGAGTTGTTTTCTTATATTGCGTTTTCTATTGAAGCATCAAGGGCTATTATGTCGTCTTTTACTCATTGTTCTATAAGCTTGGTACCTAGAGCTGCTAATCTAGGTGCTCATGCTCTTGCCTCTTTGGCCTATTCTCAAACTGAGTTTTTGTATTGGGATTCTATCCCTCCTGACGCTATTGCAGCTTTGATTTAATATACCACTATTGGTTGGCCTTCAAAAAAAATAAGTACATAATAATTAATACATTAATTGGAGTAAATCAATAATTTTAAACAACAAATAAATCAAAATCTTTATATACTAAAATGTAAAGGTTATTACAAATAATTTAAATTTGAGTTGTATTACCATTCCTAGGCATATTAATAGGTGTTCTTGGAGAGTAAACCATAAATCCACTGTACAATGCTTCACTACCAATCAATGCAATTATTTATACCCGAGTAAGTAAAATTACAAATTGCATTTTATTTAAATAAAATAGTTAGGTACGCTATTGAGATAACAAATTTGCTTACAATTAAACTGAGATTAGCTGAACTAAATGTTGGTGCACCAATAGTTGGTTCTAACAACGGCGGAGCATTATCGAACAACTTATTTGATTGGAGCAACGATTCTTGTGTATTATTCTAATTACACAATGACTCGTTTTCTTAAAAAATAAAATGTCCGAGTTAATCAATTGTCAAGGAATAACTCATAATATAAATAAATAACGAAGAATCCATTATGTAATAAACATTATTTCATTTTATATGTTAATTAGATATTTATTACTTAATCATTTTTATTCTACAAATTTTAATTACATATTATATTTAAGATGAGCATAACCGAGACAACATTTTCTATAATTTTCTAGGAAAAAATATATGACCTAACCTTGCTACCCAAAATTAGATAGCCCAAAATGACGTCATTTTAGGGCGGTTTGGGGATTTTGTTTTTATTAATAGGAGTTAATTTCATTTTTTGTCCTAGATTTTTATGTGCCAATCCACTTTTAGTCATTTTTATTCAAAGTAACCCCTTTTGGTCCTATTATTATTGTGGCATGACCATTTTTGGTCCTCCATTAACAAAATCATTTAACTTCCGTAAAATACACGCACATTTAAGTCTTCAATTATGAATTTATTTTTTTAAAAAATAAAAATAAAAGTATATCGGATCAACCCACTTTGTATAAAAAAGATCAAAATGTCCTTATATTTTACGATATTTCAACGATTTTGTTAACGGAGGACAAAAAAGGTCATGCCACAATAATACTAAGACCAAAAAGGGATATTTTGAAAAAGAAGGACTAAAAGTGGATTACCACCTATAAATCTAGGACCAAAAATGGAATTAACTCTTATTAATAGTATAGATTAGTAATTTTAATCTAGAATTATATTACGACTAGGAAAGTTAAAAAAGAATATATTGTATTAGAAATTGTATTGCAACTGTTAGGAACCCCGAGCTGTTGATTTTGATGATACCAACCACCCGAGGAGACCCCCCCAACTTTTCTTTTGTCTTTTAGAATAGGCTTTTGTTTTTACATCATAGTCTTATAAGTTGACCGAATCCTTAGTAACGAACCATCATTGAAATATCTCTCATGGAAAGGATTCAAGTTACAAACACCGAAGCCTTGAAGAATCAAATCGAAGAGTTGAAGATTTGAAGAACCGAAGTGTTGAAGGCTTGAAGAACCGAAGACTAGCATTACAGGCCGAAGGATGGAAGGGCCAAGCTTTTATAACCGAGCAATCAAACTGTGATTGTCTCGAGGAGATTTAGAGGAATGATAAAGTCAATCATTTCCTGGCACAACCAAGGCAAAGACATTCTCTGATAAGTTGTCTTATCTACTGCCTTGAAAATGGGTATATCTGAATGTCAAATGGGGTCCTATGCAACGATCCCAAGGAGCATTTAATGATTGTCACCTTTTTGTGAGACAAAAGACAAATTGTCCTTGCACAAAAGTGGACAAACGGCTAGAAAGTACCGACATTCTGAAAAAGGTGAAAACCTTACCCATTGGATATTACACACTGGACAATAGGTTTGAATTTCACATTCCCTCCAACGGATCTGAAATTTCACCTATAAATACCCTTGTCCCATCTCACTTTGACAAGGTTGAAAAACCGAAATTTTGTCTAGCAAGTAAACAGCTCTCAGTGTGGTATTCATAAGCATACAAGTGATATTTAGCAAAAAGAAGTTCTTGTGTGATTAAGAAGCTTATCAAGGAAACTAATCACAAGGATTTCAAGTTGGAGAATCATCACAACCTTTCAACCATCTCTACAAGCGAAGTAGAAAGAGGCGGAGCAAACTTGGAAGAAGTTGAAAAACCTACAACAACAAGGCTGCCGGGCTAAGTGATCAAAGGAGCTTGTTGTAACGGAGTTTGTACTATTACGAGGAGTATAGTGCAAACCTTCACGAGTTGTGAAGAAGAGTGGAGTAGGCTTAGTTAACAGCCGAACCACTATAAAAATCTCTCTCTCTCTCTCTCTTTTATTTTACGTATTGCATTGCATATTCCACTCAAACGTAATATATTTTATAAGAAAATCGTAAGTGCAAAGTGAAGCAAAAATTTGATATAATCTTTCCGCTGCGATATAACTCTCTTGAAAAAGGTTTCAAAAACCCCTTGTGAGTCTATTCAACCCCCCCCTCTTCTAGACTCACACCGTGACCACCGGGACCAACAAGTGGTATCAGAGCCCGTCGTTACCTTGAACGGTGAACACTCTGTGTATACTGCCTGGTGATCCTCTTTGAAAAATCATCAAAATCTTTTCGCACTTTGCACTATGTCTAAAATGGAACATCATAGGCATTTTCTCATGTTTAACTTGGATAAGTTTGATTACTGGAAACTGCGAATGCAGGTTCACTTGTCTGCCATGCATGATGAGATGTGGGACGTGATCACTAGCGGACCCATCTAGATATTACAAGTGAACCCCAATCGTATTCTCACTGATCCAACATCACCAGAGATGATCCCTAAGGAGAAATCTTTGTTGACCACCGAAGAGAGAACCCGAGTAAATCTCGACAACATAGCCAAGGATATACTTTACAAGGCTTTGGACGAATCATTGTTTATGCGAGTAAGAAAGTGCAAGTCAGCTAAAGACATTTGGGATGTACTTATGCTCATAGGTGATGGAGACGAACAAGAGAAGGAAAACAAGTTAACAATTGCCATGAAGAAGTTTGAAGATTTCAAACTTAATCCAAAGGAGTCCATAACCGACATGGAAGCTCGGTTCATAAAGTTACTGATGGAGATCAACGACCTTGATGAGAAAAAGCTATCACAAAAGGAGATAAATTTGAAGATTCTCCGAGGACTACCCAAAAGTTGAGAGATGAAGGTAGTAGCCTTGCGCGATCACCGAGATCTCAAAATAACGAGCACTACTCAGATCTTCAGTGATCTGAAAGCCTATGAGTTTGAGAAGGAAACATTAAATGATGAAGAACCCGAGACAAGGAACATAGCCTTAGTTGCAAATCAACAACCTTCATCATCAACACCAAGGTCGAATACTAATCCCTCGTTTGACTTATTTACTGATGATCAGTTTGCTTTGTTTATGAGAAAGTTTAAAAGGTTCATGCGAAAGAATCAATCCTATGACAACTCGGACAAGACGAGAAGAACGAAGTACCGAAGTAATGACAAAGCAAGTGGATCCAGAACACATGAAAAAGATGAAGTACAAATGTTGTGCTACAACTGCCAAAAACCTGGACACTTCAAGGCTGAATGTCCTTATCCCATTGTCAAAAAGCATCAGGACGAGCACAAGTATAAGAAGAATTCGGGAAACTATCATAACCCGAAGAATACATCCAATGATGCCGACGAGCAGCCAAACAAGAATCAGAAGAATGATAGGCGAAGAAAGGCTCTAGCTGTAGAAGAGAAGTCAGGAGAAAAGAACGACGAGTCATGCACGTCTAGCTCCAGCTCAGAGAGTGACAGTTCGGAGGATGAGAAGGGACTACTATGTCTCTTCAGTCAAGAGGATTCGGATGAAGAGCTATGCCTTATGGTAGATGAAGCAGAGGTAACTTCACAAAACCACTCATTTAATTATAGATCAGAATCCAGATACCATGAAAACCCTAGGGAACCATTCGAAAGAATGATGAAGAGTTTTGATGATATTGAGGATTCACACTTCAAGCTTAAAGAAGAGAATGCTCAGCTATTGGCAAAAAAACAAGATCTCGAGGGCTTAAGGTCCAAAAATGTTGAGATGCTTGAATCTATAAGCCAGCTTGAGAAGCAAGTTCATCTTCTTAAGGAAGAGTGTAAAGCAAAGGATGATAGAGAGCAAAACTTGCGTGCGGTACATGCGACATTTACAAATTCATCCAGATTAATGGATCGAATGGTAGATGATCAAAGACCATCAGGGAGTAGAACCGGACTTGGTTATAACTTCAGCTCTTATCAATATGTTCTCCTAACTCGACCAACTGACCCTTCTACTAGTGGAGGTTTAAGTTCTGTCTTTGTCCAAGGACAAACCGAAAATCTCGAGCCAGTGATTAACGCCGAAAATGAAACCGAACCACAATCAACAAGCCAATCTAAGGATTCAGCTGAAACACGAATTGTGGAACCTACGAGAGGAAACTCCCAAAACGGTAACCCGAGAAGTCATCAGACCCCTCGGTATAGACCTCGCAGACCAAACCATCATGGTTTTGTTGCAAATGGTCAACCACATGGGAATAACCGATATAAAGGAAAATTCCAAGGTAATAAGAGATAACACTATTCACAGAGGCAACGCAAAGATAGACCTCAGGGAAGACCGAACTCTTGCCCAAATAGTGTCAAGAATTTCCAAAAGTTTCCCAGCAAGCATAAAGGCGGAGATGGTAGACTATATCCCAGTGATGAGGACTGGTTTATGGACTATGAACCAATGACAAGAGCAAAATTTTTGCTTACTCATAGACATAAACAGACGTCATACACTAGGATAAACACAAATAAACAAACGCCGCCACTTCAGAAAGTTTATTCACCAAAGTCTCCTCAGGCCTACTATGCTATCCCTTATGATTATCGTGTGTTTAACGGGTATCGTGGACCGATGATGAACCTTACGAGTTCTAGGTACGCATGGATGCCCAAGCTCACAGCTAACCGTCAAGGACCCAAGAAGGTATGGGTACCTAAAAATACCTAATCTTTGAATGCAGGGAAACAGGACCATCTGGTATGTAGATAGTGGATGCTCAAGACATATGACGGGAGATAAATCAAAATTGAGCAACTTTAAAGCGAAGAATGGTCCTAAAGTAGTCTTCGGTGGGAACTCAAGTGGACGAACCCTGGGCACCGGAGATGTTATGAAAAACGGCTTAATCATTCAAGAAGTTTCTTATGTCGAAGGATTAAAGTTTAATCTTCTGAGCACAAGTCAGTTCTGCGACAAAGGATAAAAGTAGTATTCTCAAAGGACAAATGCCAAGTTATCTCAGAAATAAATCATGAAGTTGTACTAAGGGCCAAACGGAGAAAGAATATGTATGTTGTCACATGGGAAACAGTGAAGCCGAACACTTGCCTGATCGCCAAAAGCAAGAGAGATCTAAGTTGGGAATGGCATCACAAACTCAATCATCTTAATTTCAAAGCCATCAACAAGCTTGCAAGAAAGGAATTGGTTGAAGGATTACCAAATGTAATCTATGACAAGGATAAGATATGTGAAGCTTGTCAAAAAGGAAAGAAAATCAAGTCTTCGTTTAAAGCAAAATCCCTCAACACTAACTCAAGGCCATTAAGTCTACTTCATATGGACTTATTTGGACCAGTTGATCTAGTTAGTCTAAGTGGAAGAAAGTACACTCTTGTGGTAGTAGATGACTACACAAGATATACATGGACATCCTTCCTGAGAAAGAAGAATGAAACTGAAAAAGTTATTCCAGATCTGCTCCGAAGACTTCAAACCGAAAAGGACTTAAATATTGTCAAAATTCGGTTTGATCAAGGAACCGAATTTGTAAACAAAGTCATTCAGGACTTCTGTGGACAACATGGTATACTACATCAGCTTTCAGCAGCAAGGACTCCTCAACAGAACGGTGTTGCTGAAAGACACAACAGAACCCTCAAGGAAGCAGCAAGATCCATGATCGCCTTCTCAGGCTTGCCTAAACGGTTTTGGGTCGAAGCAATAAACACTGCTTTTTATACTTAAAACAGGTCTCTCATCCATAAGATTCATGGAGCTACAACTTATGAGCTCTGGAAAGGCAGAAAGCCTGTTGTAAAATATTTCCACATCTTTGGAAGTAAATGTTTCATCCATAACAACGGAAAGTCACATCTAAAGGCATTTGATGAACGTGCTGATGAAGGGATATTCATGGGATACTCTGAAAAGAGTAAAGCTTTTCGAGTACTAAACAAACGAACCATGGTGATAGAAGAATCAATACATGTAGTTTTTGATGAATCATCTAAGGAAGATATGGTAATTTCCGAGAAGTCACAAACTGAGAAAACGAAGGATGGAGATGTTGAAGTACTATCCGAAGGAACGGACTCAGAAGATGATGATTATCCAATCTTTCCTAATCATCTACCGAATAATTCACCCCAAACCGAAGAGTTACTGAATGTTGCTAGTGAACCAATTTAACCAGAAGTACAACAAGATGAATCTACAATAGATGAAGGAGCACCTCCTACCACTTTTCAACCGGATCTAAAATGGTTGAGAAAGCATCCTCAAGATCAAATCATCGGTGACATCCATGATAGTATACGAACTCGTGCATCCATTCGGGAGTGCATGGTGGCATGTTTCATATCTCAAATTGAACCAAAGACTGTAGAAGAAGCATTAAATGACTCGGATTGGGTCATAGCTATGCAAGATGAATTGCACCAATTTGAGAGAAACAATCTATGGGAACTGGTTCCACAACCAACTCATCAAAACGTCATTGGAACCAAATGGGTTTACAAAAACAAGATGAATGAGCAAGGAGTCATTGTTAGTAACAAGGCTCGGTTAGTCGCAAAAGGTTATTGTCAGGAAGAAGGAATTGATTTTGATGAAACCTTCACTCCTGTGGCCCGACTCGAAGCTATAAGAATCTTTCTAGCGTATGCTGCATGGAAAGACGTTAAAGTCTATCAAATGGATGTAAAAAGTGTCTTCTTAAATGGACTTTTGGAAGAAGAAGTATATGTCGAGCAGCCACCAGGTTTTATCTCAGAAATCGGGATGCATAAAGTCTGTAAACTCAAAAAGGCTTTATATGGTTTAAAACAAGCCCCAAGGGCTTGGTATGACACTTTGTCATGTTTCCTTATAAGTTGCGGATTCACGAAGGGAATAATAGACAAAACGCTATTCAGAATAAAAAATGGAGACCACATCCTATTGGTATAAATCTATGTAGATGACATCATATTTGGAAGTACCGATTCGGACCTATGTGAAAAATTCTCAAAACTCATGCAAGGTAAATTTGAGATGAGCATGATGGGAGAATTAAACTACTTTTTAGGTCTTCAAGTCAAACAAGAACGTGATGGGATTTTTTATAAATCAAGCAAAATACACCAAGGATCTCATCAAGAAGTTTGGAGTTGATGGGAAGTCCTCGGTCAAAATTCCCATGAACACTTCGTTACGCATGGATATCGATAACGAAGGGAAGGGAGTTGATCAAACGAAGTATAGATGAATTATTGGTTCTCTACTATATCTAACGGCTAGTAGACCAGACATATCTTTTGCTGTGGGGGTATGTGCTCGGTTTCAAGCCAATCCTAAGGAAAGTCATCTAAGTGCTGCCAAGAAGATACTAAGATATCTGAAAGGGACTCAAAGTGTGGGACTTTGGTACCCGAAGAGTAACGCCTTCGATCTAGTTGGATATTCTGACGTGGACTTTGCTGGTTGCAAAATTGATCGAAATAGCACATCAGGGACATGCCAATTCTTAGGGGGAAGGCTTGTCTCTTGGTTCAGCAAAAAACAAAACTCTATTGCTACAAGCACTGCTGAAGCCGAATACATAGCGGCTGGTAGCTGTTGTGCACAAATACTATGGATGATGCAACAACTCAAGGATTACGGTGTATCTGCTAAGGAAGTAAGCATTATGTGTGATAACACAAGTGCCATTGCGATAACACAAAATCCAGTGTTACATTCAAGAACCAAGTATATTGATATTAAATATCATTTCATCCGAGACCATGCGGAGAAAAAGGATATCAAACTCGAGTATGTGAATACCGAAGACCAGCTTGCGGATATTCTCACAAAACCTCTTGCCGAAGCAATATTCTCCACGTTACGACATGAGCTCGGTATGATAGAGATGAATTAATGTACAGACAACCGAACCAATCCAAAACTGAAGAGATGCATTATTTATGACGCATTGAAATTAATGCAGTCATCAGAATCAGCGTTCACGAACTCACATTAATGGATAAACACAGATATATTTGGACGGTTGCAACATTGAATGGTCATATCAGATAGACTTCAGCCAATCACAAAGCTCCAATCTCTCTATAAATAGACCACAACAAAGGAAGGGAGAGGTATCCTAACACCTCATCCTTTGTGTTGTTTTCTATCTTGCAGGAATGGATAAAGGCAAAGGGAAGAAAGCAAGCTCCGGGGAGAAACCTGCGAAGAAAAGGTTATCTTTTAGGCTCCTGCTGAAAGAGGGGACAAATAAACTAAACAAACTAAGGGAAGAGAAAGGACAACCACTTCAAGGAGACACCTCTACTCACCCTTTGGAGCTTTCAGACTCGGAGTCAAAGGACTATGCACCCAAGCCACCAACCATGTCCGTTCTCGGTTTTCACTTTGGAGGACTGGCTCCACCAGCCGAAGAGCCCTTCTGGCCGGATCAGGATCTTGTGCCAAGGCAAACCCCTCCTCCCTCCATAGATAACACTAGAGATGATGCCTGGAATGATATTCAAGGATGGTACCAACAGAATCATGCTTAGAACCAACCAGGCAACGAGAACTTTGACGAGGATTATCTCTAGCACCTTGAGGAGATGCTTGAGCTAGATGATGTCTCTGATCAGTCCTCGGTGCTAGAAAACCAACCTGGCTATGGACTGATGCCTCCATCGTGGAATCCTGACGTTGCCCGAGCACCCAACATGCTCCAAGCTCTCCTACCACGGAGAGTAGTCAAGGACAAAGCCTTCTGTCCACTGCAAATAGCAAACATGCAAGGATCAAGGGTAAGGGCAAAGCAAGGAAGTAACTGCTATTCCTTGTATCAAAATCAGGGCTCGGTTAGATGTCTGTGTATTTCTCTCCTGGTTGTTGAATGATATTTTCTAATGAATTAATCTATCTCTTTGGTTGTGTGGTTTGTTTCTCTTTTTCGAATCATTCTCTATTTACCAAAGACTGACAGTCTCTATCCAACTGTGAATGATATCCGATCTAATACCGAAGAGTACACTACTTTCAACAGTACCGAAGACTGATAATCTACACAACATATGGTTTTAATCAAACTTATGACAACCGAAGGACTAGCTAACGAGTTCTTATCATCTAAGTTCTTATGAATCACTCTTACCGAGTCTAAGGGGACCGAAGGATTAAGTCTATATCTTGCTGAACAAGTTTTAATCATAATTCCTGGATAACCCACTTGTGACCATTTATTCTGAGAACGTGGGATCGTGGTGGAACACGTGGCAAAGTTCCATTCGTTGATAACATTGAGGCATGCGCTCCACCTCCAATGAACTGCTGAACCGTCAGACTTGAAAGGACGGTCCATCAAAGACGAGATGGTAATGAGTATATTCTCTCTCCTCATTAAATGGACATTTCATACTTATGGGAAAATGATCTTTTTCAAGCTTAAGCCACGACTATGGTCCTATGCCATTTTTACCCCCGCTTTAAAGGGCATTTAAGGACTTTTGTCTTATGTCCATGATAGACGCCAAAAGTACCTATTTATCTATGACTTATTAAGTTGATTTCTTGCTAAAAACAAGTCTTAGAGAGTGCAATTACGTGTTTATATACTATTTTACTAACAAATTGCAAATGAGTTCTGTGTGGAATGTTTTGAAGAATTTCCTTAGGAATGAAGGCTGAAATCAACCAAAAGAGAGCATAAATCATTGAAAAGAAGAATCAATCCACATGTGAACACACGAAGACCAAATCGGAAACAACAAAAGAAACAAAAATGAAGGGACCACGCCCACGAGCCTCACCACGTGTGTGAGCTGGCGTGGAAATATTCCAGTAACTGTCCACGCCAGTACACACGCATGTGGCAGACGTGGGACGGCACCAGAAATCTGCGCGATGTTTTAGTATTTAAGGGACATTTCAGCTAGGTTTAGGGAGTCTTTTGTCTCCTTTTTCATTCTAAAAATTTAGGATAGGTTAGATAGGACTTGGAAGAGGAAGAGAAGCTCCTTAGAGAGTAGAACTTGGATCTTCACACCTTGGGGATCTTTTGGGTAACTTCTTTCATTAAAGACTTGTTTTCTCTTTGAATTTCTCTTGCTTTTCCTTTTCCTTAAAGTTGTTTGCTTTTTATCTTGATCTTGTAAATATGCTTTTCTATTTTGATGCTTTGATGTTGTTAAAGCCTATGAGAGGCTAATCCCTAGGATAGGGGCTAGATTGAATGGATGATTGGTGTTCATGATCTAATTTGATGAATGAGTTTGATTTCTTTGGGGAATGTTGAATTTGTGTGTATGTTTTGTATGATCTTGTTGGATCGAGGGCCCCGATCTCTCCAAGAGTATAGGATCATTTCTTTGACGAGATATCGCAAAGAGATGTAGCCAACTACCCAAATCTGTCGCTCTCAATCTGAGAAGATGAGATCCGGAGGGAACTTGTAGACAAAGTGTTTGATGAAATTCCCCAACCGACTGAGGATTGGGAGCTTGAGTGTGGCGTCACTCAGGACAATTTTCCAAGCTCATTCAACCATAACTCAAAAGAAATCAACACTCTACCTTGCGCCTTGAACCAATCTCCAAGATATCTTAGCCCCATTCGTCTTTATTTCCCTGTGTTTACTTCTTTATTTTATCAACCTTTGCCCTCTTAACACTTCCTTTTACCAATATCCATATGCTCAATCTTAACGTTATTCAAACAAACCGAGGTAGCAAAACTATATATTCTCCAATTTGCCATCCGAGAGAGATACGACACTCGGGGAGTTTATGACTCTTCGTTCTAACAGCCTCCATATCGATCATCCACCTCACCACTAAATCACAATCCTTGTCAAAATGGCGCCGTTGCCGGGGATGACAAACGGTGAATTTAAAGTTTTACTATCTTGAATCGTTTGGATAACTTGTTTACTTCATTTTCTTTCGTTTTGTTTTATTGCCATTTACATTTTCGCACCCAACCACACACTACTTGCGCTAATCTGCGAAAGGAGCTACCTCTTGTGCTCCGATTCTTTGTCTGAAAATTTGATTGCAGGAATTCTTTGATATAATCATGGATCCACTGTGACATCCCAACCTCACACAGGCTGAGATAGATAAAATCTCAACACAACAGCTGTCTAACTCAACCAAACAGAACATAGCAGAAGCGAATTTAAAACCTAAGGGGCGTCATGCCACATCTAGGTAAGATAACACAGCCTAGATGCACAGGCTAACCATAAAAGCTGAACTGTATAAACGATAATCTTTAAGTCAAGTCTCAAAACATCCAAACACTAGTCAAGAGTTTCAAAAGTCACAAATGGCTCACAGGCCAAAGCATAAATCTAAAAACATAACTACTATCTAAGCCTCCTCATACGGGTGTATCTCTATCGCGCTCACGCATAGGCTTTAAGGCAAACATGGAAAACACACAAAGAACCATTAGCAAAAGACTGCTAAGTAACCACCATTCACACCCGCAAGGAAGTATAGATATATATAAGTTTGTAAATAGGTTTACACACCCATATAGAATATAAACACCAACGAACTGTTCATCATTTCAAAACGGATACTCAACAAGGATAAACTGAACGAATCATAAACCAAGACTCATCCAAACAAAGCCATTATCCAATAACGAGAGTACAATACACGAATCCATAACAGATATCAACTGAACAACAACCACAAAGGATCCGACCAACCATAACCAAGAATAACAAGATATCAACCAAATAAACAAAGGAACTCACGAATATACCAATCAAGAAAGGAATCCCAACTCCAACCTCCAAACCCTCATACCAACCATCATACCAAGTCAAGCCCACAGTCAGAAGTCAGAAGTCAGAAGTCAAACCCGGATAACCGGTACACAGGGGTGATGAGCCCAATC
>CM008342.1:27287492-27301151 GCA_002525835.2 Ipomoea batatas | reverse complement strand
AATAAGTAAAAACACACTATTTGCAAGACCCACAAAAAGATGAGAAAAAGGAAGAAGGATTAGTGGTGTGAAGGAGTTGAGCCCACAAAATAGGGAGATAAGGGGAGAAGGGGTGGAGATGCCTTAAGCGAAACATGAGGTTTATCATTGATGTTTGTAGCCTTTGGGTGAGGCCTGGCGTACATAGGATCTGAAACCATTTTGTTTGGCTATATATATAATGTATATCATTCTTCGAATTGAACATCCTAATTATGTTGGCTTCCAAATAGTGTGTTTTTACTTATTATCATGTTTTTGGGCGTTTAGATGTTGCTCGACAATTGATGGAGCTGTTGTAGAAGAAGACAGTGAAATCCAGATAGCGAGAAACAGGAGTCTGGTTTCTGTCACACCCAATACTGGTTTTTATTTGTTCCAACAAGTAAATTAGTAGTCAGTTCATCCTTGTTCGTGTTTGACTTGTTCGGGTATACTGCAAAATAGGTTCCGATTATGATTTGGTAAAATCATCCAGAGGGATCAAAGCAGGATACTTGAAGGTTTTAGCTGTACATAGTTTTACCTAATTTTGAGCTTGTTAGAAAGAATGGAGATAAATGAAATTTCTTTTATTCTTGTGTTTGTAGCATGTAAGATGCATATCAATGCTTGTGCTGACGCAGGTACTAATCACATGCCATAGCATTTAATGTTTTGAAAATTATATATTCTTCTTTATTTTTTGAAACATAAAGATCGTTTTCTCAACAAAAAAAAAATATTGTTAAAAATTTCTCCATATATATATAGGTTAGGTAGCCTGCTCATATGGGTGACCTGCGCCATATTGCACTCTGTAATGTGCTTTATAGAATTTTAGCCTAAGTTCTTGCTACTCGGTTAATAGGTGTCATGGGGGATTTAATCTCGGAATATCAAAGTGCTTTTGTGCATGGCGGTTCCATTGTTGATAATGTTTTGTTAGAATATGAAGTTGTTCATTTTTTACATTGTCGTATTGTGAACTCTCTTGAAAAATTTATTGCCCTCAAACTCGATATGAGTAAAGCTTTTGATAGAGTCGAATGGGGTTATGTTGAGGATGTAATGTTAAGTATGGGATTTTCTTCTCAATGAGTTAAAATTATGCAATCTTGCATTTCTAGTATTGATTATCATATTTTGTTAGAAGGGGAAGCTTGGGAATCCTGTCGTTCCGAGTTGGTGTCTCCGTCAAGGAGATCCTTTGTCTACCTATTTGTTTCTCCTTGTTATTGAAGGTTTGAGTAGTATGTTGCGTGTGCAGGAAGAGCAAAGGGGTACCACGGGGGTTTGTATTGCTAGGCATGCCCCATGGATTAGTCATTTATGTTTTGCTGATAACCTTCTCATTTTCTTTAGAGCAACTTACAAAGAGGCTGGGATTGTAAATGATACTTTAAGAGTTTTTGGCTCTGTGAGTGGGCAAATTGTAAATATTGACAAGTCTGTTATGAGTTTTGGGCCAAATGTAGACTGGGTTGATAAGGATATTCTTTGTACTGAGATGGGGGTCTGTCAAACTGGTTTGGAAGGGTACTATTTAGGCTTAACGGGTTTGATTAGGTGTAGGAAGATGGATATCTTGGGTTAGATAAATGATAGAATCAAAACTAGGATTGGTCATTGGGGGTAATCTCTTTATGTCTCGGGCAGGTCGTGAGATTCTCCTAAAAACTGTGTTGCAATCTATTTCTAATTATGTTATGCAGGTATTTATGTTGTCAAAGGGTCTTTGTGAGGAATTAGAAAGACTTTTGAACTCTTATTGGTGGGGGTGTGAGGCGAGGGATGGTCGGAAAGGCATTCATTGGAGAAGATGGGCGGATCTTTATAAGCCAAAGTCTATGGGTGGAATGGGGTTCCGTCATCCTCGTTAGATGAATTTAGCCCTTCTTGGAAAGTTGGGGTTTCTTGACTAGACCTGAGGCTTTGGTTACCTGTGTGTTTAAAGCTAAATACTTCTTTTCTACTTCCTTTCTTGATGCACATTTAGGTAGTCGTCTTTCTTATGTTTGGAGGAGTTTGTGAGAGGCGGCAAACAATATGATGGAGCGTTTTAGATGGAGATTAGGATATGTGAACACCATACTAGTTTGGGATGACCCGTGGTTATTGACACTATATATCCGTTCATTGAAACTCCTATTTATAACCAACTCCAACATATCTACTTCGGCCCATATGAACTTAGACCGTATTGCTTGGGATGAGGAGATTTTAAATGATCTATTTTGTGATCGGGATAAGATGCTGATTATTATGATACCCATACCTCTCACGATTCAACCAAATTATGTCTTTTGGAATGGGGAGATCAATGGACTTTATTTGGTGAAGAGTGCTCACAGAATTTTGTTGGGTGAGTGCGTTGAGACTAGTTGGAAGGGATGGATCGCTATGTGGAAATTTTTGCTACCACCAGAGATAAAATGCTTCTTTTGGAATTTGTGTTCCTTTACCTTTCTTACCAAAATTTTGTTGAGAGCTCGATGCGTCCCATGTGATGGCTTATGTGCTTTATATGGCAGGGAGGAAGAGTCAGCACTTCACGTTTTTGCTAAATGTCCCTTTGCAAATCATGTCTGGAATGCTTTTGGTCTAGCTTGGGGTTGCTCGTCTGGTGCCGATCTTATGACTTGGTTGAAGAGCAGGTTTGACAACCTTACCCAGATTGAGCTCACTCATCTTATCACTATTTATTGGGGTATTTGAGAAGCTTGAAATCAGAAAATTTGGAACCAGATCGATACTACTCCAAAAACAGTGGTAAAACACTCTTTGGCTTACTTAAAAGACTGGAAGTCTGTACGGCTTTCTAGTACAATGCAGTGCTCCAGTTCTCATGATGTTCAGGAATTATGGGCTACTCCTGCTCCTAGAAAATTGAAATTAAATGTTGATGTTTTAGTTTACCAGAATGCAAATCACATTGGTATAAGCTGGATTCTTCATGACCATTATGGCCACTTGTGGCGGCAAAGATTGTTACGCGACCGGGTCCTTTGCAGCCGCAAGAAGTTGAGGCTTTAGCAGTTCGGGAAGCTTTGAGTGTCTAAAGACGAACCACTAGGATTGTCTTATTGTGGAAACTGATGCTGGATTCTTACTTACTAGTCTTCACAAACCTAGTCTATCATCTTTTGGTTTGCTGATCGAAGACATTAACACTATGTTTTTGGGTTTTCAGGATGTTATGTTTCGTCATGTTCGTAGAAAGGCAAATATTGTTACTCATCTTTTGGCTAGATATGCGTTTTCTCATATTGCTAGTGTGACTTGGATTGATTCGAGTCCCCTTTTTATTTCTTCTACTGCAACTAGTGACTTGAGTTATTATTAATGCTATTTCCAATTTCTTGTCAAAAAATGGAGATATTAGAGGCTCACTCATACCTATAAAAAAATAGAATTTAAGGTGGAAAAAGGAGTTTTGAGTACAACTCATTTATAGGTGCATTTAATGCATGATTTTAGCACTAAATGAACGTAGAAAAATTGGGACATACTTGAGTATATCTGTTAGACTCTCCCACATCTTTACATGCATGTCTAGGAAAAAGTGCTACTTTGACTAACTCTACTTCTTCACTTTCAAAAGTTCTAGACATTCAAATTTTCTAACTTGCTACAACAAGAATCTCTAACCTCAAATGCTAAACCTCTCAATTTTCCCAATGGCACCAAGAAATCATCTAATTTGTTTACCCAAGCACGTTGTCATCATGGAGAACGTGATCAGGATGATCATCTCCTAGCCCCTCATGGACATGCGACTATTTGTAGAATGAGTAGAAAATAGGGAAGATGCTCAAGAGATTATTGAATGTTAGGAGGCAGCCGAGTTGCTCTAGTATCTCTCATTGAATTTACTTACTAGAATCCATGGTTGAGTTCTATGCCACTTCTCGGATTCAAGGAGAAAAATAAGAGCAATTGTGAATGAGACTGAGGTGGTTGTTATGGAGGTAGACATGGAAAGTGTTGTTCTGGACAGGGAAAGAGTCAAAGAGATGCCAACCCAAACATCACTTTAGTAGACAACATGACATTATGGAAGAAACATATGCTGAAGATAGAATATCAGATGTTATCATCTCAAAAGTGATTAGAGGGGGAGGGGGTGGGACTAGAGCTCTTAACACCCTTAACATCACAAAGGCTAGGATCACGGAAATCATCACCATAAAGGTGAAGGCCAACTGGGCTTTGTTTCTTTTCAGGCATTTGAAAGAGATGATAGGGAAATTCAACACCCAGTCTAGTGAATTTCAAATGAAGCCTACCTTTGGGATTCTATTAAGTTATATCTTGGCTTTGAAAGGCCTTGAATTAAAGTACAAGAAGATCCTTTAATAATACCAATACATGCTCAAGGCTAAAACTTAATACATAGCAAGCTTAGAAAAAGAAGAAAAACAAAGAAGTTGAGGATGCTGTGGCTTCTAAACATATAAACAAATATATGCCAATGACACACCAAATACTCCTTTTTATGTAATTGCATCTACTACTAAAGAAGGAGAAAACGCCTTAGAACCAAAGTTGAAGAAGTTTCTAAAGAAGTCCAACAAATATAATGGCGGTGAGCAAAAGAAAGAGTATGATGGAGATGAGCTTGTTTCTACTACCAAGGGAGGATTGAAACGTGGTCAAGGCCAGAGGAAGTAGAACAAGATGGGTAGCAAACAACTAGTAAAGAAGCTTTTACTAACTAGATTTAGTGGAGGAAGAAAACTCACCCCTTAATTTGAAAGAGGAGGAATACTTGTGAGGAGAAGGATGTTGATGTAGTAGATTCTCTACTACAACGCAACCAATCCCTCCATCTACCATTGTAATGCTTATTGTAGTAATTCTAGTTCAAAGTATTGCACCTATAGATCTACAAGTTGTGCCAATAGTAGAAGAAGTAGCACTAGCAATGCCAACATCAAATGTTTCCCTACCAAATCTATCACTACTAAGGGATACATCATATGTGGTTGGTGAGATCACAATAGCTATATTGGCTAATGAATGACAATCAACAGATCTTTCATTTGTCCTTGAGGTCATAATCACATCAATTATTGAGGAAGCCATGGAAGGTGTGAGTGCAATAGGCACTACACTAGAGGCACTGGCAGATCAAACTAGGCTTGATTTGGATGCTAAGTATGTTCATGGGCTAGCTCTTGCTATCCTCGCAAGTGAAGAAGAAACTCTTGGAGATTAAGAAGAGTTCATTGAAGAAGAATTTGTAACGATAAACTTTGAGCGAATTGAAGACATTGATCTGTTAGATGTAGTAAAATATTTAATAAAAGTCACCTATAGTGAGCTAAGTGATTAGGAGTTGGCAAAATAAGCCATTGAGCCTAGAAAATGATATAGTGTGTGGACTCCCATAAACAATACTATTGGCTAGCCAACTTCTATTAACTTAAGAAGGTTTAATAGATCCTTCGTTAGTAGAAGTTGTGGAGGAAACAACAATGTTTTCCTCATCATCAATAGAACCTAAGGAGGTGGTTGTGTTACCAGAAAAATATCTAGCTTCAAACACTTTCATATAAATGCCCTCAAGTAAGACTAAACCAAAGCAATCAAATATAAATGCCAAAGATAACTCCAAGCAATCATACCCCTTAAATGGTTGTGCAATCAAGTTATGCAAAAGAAGTCAAGAATGTGTTGTTATTCCTTTTATCTTGAAAATGTGGTGAAGTGAATGTGGCAAGCTCATTTCAATGAAAATTTAAGGAAGCAAAAACCCCAAAGATCACTCACAATTCTTTCAAATGGGACACCTCTCAACACACCCATCAAGCAAGCAACATAGGGCGATTCAATCTACAACTCTCAAGGGCCTTCCAAAGACGAGCTGACTAATGGTAGCGATGCACACGAGTTCACCAAACTTTGCCTCATTTGGTCCCAAAGACCCATTTAACAAGTGTGATGGTGTGACATGAGTCACTTCATGCGTTTTGGCTTACCGTAGATATCCCTTTTTTTTTCTAATCACCTCTAGAATAACGTCATCGAGCCAACTGCCTTCATGCAAAGTTTTTCACTTTTTTGAAGGGTGCAATGGTAACCTGAACTCTACAAGTTGGCTCACCTCTTGTTTTCCCGCTCTTATGCAAGGATAACTTAAAGTCTATTTTAGCTTTTTTCATCGACTCTTTCGCTTCCTTCATGACTTTTTCTTTGAGAATAAAAATTCACACAAGCTCACCATAAAAAGATCTCACCTTTTGTCTCATGCCACACCAAGAAAGTATCTTCCGAGTCTTACCACCTTATCTTTTCACAAGCCCTTTATCATGTACATTCCATCTTTGAAGGATCCAAGAGGACAATGCATTGAATCTCAAGCAAGCATGCAAGAAATATAAACCTAATATGACCCTATACAATCCTCACAATGGTGTAAGAGGTAATTTTTTAAAAAAATTCAAAGAATTAGGCTTGTCAAACAACCACTTCACAACAATTGCAAGATAAAATGAATAACAAAACAAAATTGAATCCCAATACACAACCCAGTTACAAAATCATCCAAAGAGTATTAATACCAAGAAAAGCACAAAATGTACCATTTCCACACTTTAAAATGAACATTGTTCTCAATGTTCAAGCACACGGGTGTGAGGGTCAAATGGGTCAAATGATAATTTCCCTTTCCACTCTTTAGAAGTGTGGTATGGTATAAGAGTTTCCATACTTTACAAGTGTGATCAGGGTCTAATAAAAACACATGGCAAAAAGTATATATGAAAAATAAGAACTTCCTTTCTTGGTGAAATATTGCCCCGAAGTAAGCCCTATGATATGATCCCTTTGCCCAACGAACCAAATCATCCACTCCGAATTATAGCTTTTACAAAACCCCCAAAACATGCATTAAGGTTAGTGATGCATTTGCAACTATTCACATGAGCACAAAGAAATAACATGTAGTTATAAGGAAATTGAGATAGCTAAAAGCTAAGGCATGCAAACACAAGCTAAGAGTGTATACACACACATTAAAGTTTCATATTTAAGATATTGACAATAACTTATTTTTTCTTTCTACTTTTTATTCCATTGTTTAAAAGTAAGGGAGAAGAAATGTAATGCCTTTTATAAATATTAGAGAATTTGAATTTAATGTAGGATAGTAAAAATAGGCAAATAAATATACTAATGAGTATCTAATCTAAACTTATAATAAGAGCCAATAATGTTAGAGCCCTAACTGGAACTAAAAAAATGTTGGTGTAATAGTCTGCTATAACATATTGTACTTTGTGTTCTTCTTATTGTGCAACCTCCAATTAAATTCCTAATATATCCTAATCATTTATAATTTTACCAAATTATTTCCGTTAAATATAACGAAAGTTTAACATTAAATTCTTTAGGCAATTTGTTTCTTTATTGCAATTTTCAAACAAATTGGCAATATTTTATAATACAATTCTGTATAGATTCCTAACTTAAAATTAGAATATTGAAGTCTTAATAGGATTCTATAATACAATTTTGTATAGATTCCTAACTAAACCATTATTCTACCCAAAACAACAGTATATAAACTCCTCCCCTTCTCACTGGTATTCACCCAAAACTAAACCTAACATATTCTACAACACACCATCTACTTGACATTCTATAGGTATGATTGTCAAAATATTATCATGCTAATTCTATTATTTGTATTTGTACTCATAATGATTACATTTAAAAACAAAATCAATGATGGTATACTTATTAATTAGTATAACTTCAATATCGTTATGTAAATATATCTATTGTATAATCTATTCATCTATAATTGTATCATTGTATGTAATGTTGTGGTTCTCATTATATTCCTCTATAATCTACACATTTTAGTTACTCCTAACTCCCTAATCTATGATTTTTGAATTTATGTTGTGGTTCCAATTATATTATTTCATAACATCCTTTATGAACATATTTCCCATGGCACAAGGATATTAGTCATGACAAATGCAGTAAAGTTAATTGATATTGACACACAAACTGTGGGTCGGAATTGTACAATTCATGTCATTAAGAAAAACGAACCAAAAAACGCTATTGGAACGCCTGAGAAAAAGTATATGCTCATCATCCTTGAGGATGGAACTGTAAGTAAATAGTAAAAAATTTCTCCCTTTTATTATTATTATTATTATTACTATTATTACTATTATTACTATTATTACTATTATTACTATTATTATTATTATTATTATTATTATTATTATTATTATTATTATTATTATTATGAAGATGCTCTCATTCACCACCAACATCATTGTATTCAAGGAACTCGGGTTCAATCAATAGTGTTTGATAATGATATTGGAATATATGATATCACTTTATAAACCAACAAATGGTACATCATCTCAAATGTCATTGTCAAACCTGTTCGAACGAACTATAAAGTACTTGATCACAAATACAATTACAAATGGATTTTAAATGGTCGGACCGGGGTCCAAACAAGTGACAATGATGACACGCTATTTCCTCCCATGTAAGTAGTTTATTTGTTTAGTTGTAGTTTAGCTATTTACAATTTCGTTATGTTTTATTAAAATATATAAGCATCGAGACTATTTCTTTGATTTTTATTAATTTAGCATTTTTTCTCTGTCATTATTATATGACTACCTTAACCAATTAATTAATACTAATTTAAAAATACGCATTGGGCATTGATTTAATCGCGCAACGCGTGTGTGATAACTAGTATAATAATAAGGTACAAAAAATGTTTAACCAAATGTCACCCTAATTAATACTGCGTAGTATTACTCTTCTATCAACAGTTGGTGAATATCGACACAGTTCCACGTAGGTTTGTAACGCGATTTTCAGTACCATATAAACTATGATGCTTTATTCCAAAAAAAGAAAAACTATGATGCTTATGAAAAGAATTATTGTCCTTTCAAAAAGATTATAAGCAAAAGAGAATTAATAGTGAAAAGAGATCTTAAATTCGATGTTTGATTTGTTGGGAATTAGTGTCAGATTCCGCATGAACCGATCGAGTGTCGTGAGGGCACATGCATGTGACTTCTCCAATATAATGTTATTATGAGCTCTATTAATTAGTGTTTAGTGTTAGGTAATCAATGGTCCAACTGCAAAAGCATCTCCCACCTTTGACTAATTGATTCTTGCAAGTACTCCTGGTTTAATATAACTTATAAAAAGAGTCATTTCCAATTTTGTCATAATATTATTGGGGCATTGCCAATTTTAGTTCACTTCATTAATTTTTGTCAGATTGCGACCACTCTTATTTAGTCCTTGTCACTTTTAGTCCACCGTTAAAATTTTTGTCAAATAACTAACCAAAACATGAGTATTTTGATCTTTTCATGCTTTGATCACCTCCTCTACCCTTTGTAGTAGTTTTCCTTACACATTTTCATCCAATGAAGAGGTCCGACGAAAACCATGGGTTTGTAATGTGGCTCACATGGCTTTCATCGGACCTCTTCATTGGATGAAAATGTGTAAGGAAAACCACTGCAAAGGGTCAAGGAGATGACCAAAGCATGAAAAGACTAAAGATACCCCTATTTTGGATGACCATTTGACGAAAATTTTAACGGTGGACTAAAAGTGGCAAAGACTAAATAAGACTGGCCACATTGTGGCAAAAATTAATGAAGTGGACTAAAATTGGCAATGCCCCAATAACACTAAGACCAAAAATGGAAATGACTCTTATAAAAATTAAAGAGTCAAACATCATACAATAGCGTGGATGAGATGATGTGAATTTTTTTAATTTAATCAAATATCTCAGACTTGAGCTTTAGGAATGTATGTACCTTAAAACTCATTATATAAAGTGTTTTTTCACTCTTTGCGATCCTACTTGAGAAGAACATTATTAGTCTCGATGTGTGAAAATAAAAAATCCGCAATTACTAAAAAGTATGCATTTGGTAACACAACCTGATCAACTTGACTAGATTGGTTGCTCCAATGAGAATGAGAGAAATGCATAATTGTATAACCAACTAGACTAAATTAACATAAACAAATATTAATTCTTAATCGCCACCTCCAGTACTCCTTATTTAATTTTAAAGAAGAATTAAGTAGACCATTTAAATGTAATTAGATTACAACTTAAAAGCATGTAATTAATTTCTCAAACAACTTAAATTTGTATAAAATTTTAAAATAATTAATTGTTTACATAAATTTTTATATAAAAATAATTTTTTGATTATCACCTAACATGTAATAAATTTTTTGTATTCTATCCCTAGATCAAGCTGAATAACTTTAATTTTACAAGAGAAAGTTTGCTTAACTAATTTTGTCTTTAGTTTCATGGGAAAGAATCAGGTATACCGAGAGTAATCATCAACAAAAATGAAAAAATAACAATGATCTTCATTAGATAGAACTGGGACG
Organism: Ipomoea batatas; assembly: GCA_002525835.2. Classification (NCBI taxonomy): domain Eukaryota; kingdom Viridiplantae; phylum Streptophyta; class Magnoliopsida; order Solanales; family Convolvulaceae; genus Ipomoea; species Ipomoea batatas. Next base: position 27,290,702 of record CM008342.1, on the reverse strand, counting down.
ACCCCTAAATGTCTGTGTAAACCAAATCAACTGTAGCAGAATTAGATTTTTTAACCATTTTTTAGTGAAAATCGTGGGGATATCCCTATTTGACAGGCAATACGTACAAAGAGAACGAATGTTATTTAAGGATTTAGGCACTGGACAATGATGTAGTATATTATCTAAGACTCTTGAGTGAGGGTGACCAAGACTGTTGTGCCAAACATCTGAAGATGCTTTGGACGTAATGAATGCAATTGAATTTTCTATAACCTCCCTGAGCTTTTTCCCTTAAGTATAATTTGGTAGGTGTTGAGATCTTTTACAACAAAAAGAAGGGGTGAAACTCAAAGAAGACATTATTATCAGTGGTGAAGCGTTTGATAGATAAGAGAGAGTTTGTTAGGGTAGGAACATGTAATACATTTTGTAATTGTAGGACGCTAGACACGTGGAGGAGATGATATAGAAGTATGCCAATACTAGAAATATTCAAACTTATGTCATTACCAACTTGAAGATTTTTGTTCCCAGTGTACTCTTCTACTCATTGCAACAAGGAGGGATCCAGAGTGGCATTATGAGTGACACCAGTATTTGGGGACCAGTTTTGAGAGAACGGTTTAGCAGCTAGATCATTGGAATTGAATAAGCCATGTGTTCTTCAGGATTTGCAACCTCTTAATACCTCCTATAACATTGTAAAGCAGTATAGCCAAGATTGTTATAGATTTGGCACTTCAGAACATAGCCATGATCGTGACCAAAACCGCGACCGCGACTTCATCTACTTCCAATTTTCCACTACCATGACCACGAGGTCTCTAAGTAGGTTGATTTGGTTGTGAGGCACTAGGTGGTCCATGTTGAGTGACAAGAGCTACAGGTGACAAGAGCTACAGGTGACTATAGAGAAGTCGACAGAGGAATGTCATTAGTGTGGATGAACTGATGGGTGGTGAGATAGTCATTTAGTTGATCAATTATCACAAGTTCTTTTGTGATCAATGAAGAGACCGTTGCACTGTACTTAGGGCAGAGACCTTTAAACATATATGGATTTTGCTCATCTAAACCAATTGGTCAGTTAGCTTCTGGAAGTAGTCCAATAAAAACATTTGCTTTGCAAAGATACTCACTCATAGTGGAATCTCTTTGGCGCAAGACTGAAGTTGACTAAGGACACTAAGTGATCGTGCATGTGAAAGTGGATCCAAAAGTAGCTTCAGTAGCTTGCCATAGGGATTGAGATAAGGCATATCTGACAACAATATGCATAATTCATCATAGAGAGATGAGATGAGCATAGATAAAATGGAAGAATCTTGATAAACCCAAGCTTGGGTACTAGGACTAGTTATAACAGAACAACCATCCAGAGTCTGAATATAAGAAGGCAGGCACGGGAAAGAGTCATCAACATACTTATTGAGATTTTGACCACGGAGAAAATGAACTAGTTGAGTTTTCCAAAATAGATAATTTGAGGAAGTAAGTTTGAGGGAGACGTGATGGACTGCCTGGAAAGTATTTATTGGGGTTGGGGATGGGTTGCCAGTCATGGATCGTATTGGTCTACTGATACTAGATGAGAATAAGAATTTCCAAAGTTTTTATTATTGATCATTCATATTTACAAAGTACATGAATTGACGTATGTATAGGGATACAAGAGATAGTCGTAGCTAGAGCAAGGTTGATAAAAGTAAAGTTTACAATAATTACAGAGATGGAATAGGAATCCTAAAGCATATAATAGAGTCCTAATACAAATCAATTTTAAGAAAAATGTATTTAACACGCAAACGCGTTGAATTAGCCATTTATCTTTTTGTGAAATTTTTACTTTTGAGTATTGTGAAAAATTTCAACATCAAAGAACATTTAATTAGGGATGAAAATGACTCATGGGAATGATTAGATGAGACTATCAAATTTGTACGTAATGTAGTATTTCAGTCACTTCTGTTACAACCATTCCTTTTACTACTGTTTTTGAACTGCTCCTTTACACTCGTTGTAGGAGTAAAAGATTGAAATATGACGCTTTTAAAATGCAACTAAAAATTAAAAAAAAATACTTTGAGACATGCGTTTGAGGTCAGAAGCGCATGTTTCACTTGCGTTTGTATTTTTTTTCTTTTTGAAATGTTGACCACAGACGCAAATAGGACTTGCCTTTCAGGTATAAAATACATGAGACGCAAGTCCCACTTGCGCCTCATGTATTTAAAAAAAAAAAAAATTGGTCGCCAGAGAAGGCGACCAAAACCCTGGTCGCTTTCTCCTTCGCCAATTTGATCGCCTCCTCTAGCAACCAATTTCTTTCTTTTTTTTTAAACAACTATCAATGCGACCAATTTATCCATGCTATTCCTCCCGCGACGGCAGCAGCCGGCCATGATGTATATCATGAACGCACGCAAGTGAGACTTGCGTTTGTGGTCAACATTTGAAAAAAAAAAAAAAATTAACAAACGCATGTTCACATGTATTTCTGACCTCAAAAGCAAGTTTCAAATGCATTTTTTTTTTAAAAATTAATCTAGCTTTTAAAATCATCATATTTTTGTCACTTCACGGGAAAAGCTTTGCGCCGGGTGTGAGATGACAGGTGAACCAAGTTGACCTGGTGAATATCACACCTACACAAGTTCCATGATCTATGCTCTTGAGTTATTACGAACTACAAAACATCTTAACATGCGATACGTACTTTTTGCTGACCATTGACCAAGTCTTTATAAACTCAACCACTTGAACCAGGATATATCACCAGCTCAATTAAAACATAATTAGATGAAATAACATTTAAATTATATAAATATCTTTACCCTTTTCATTATTATATTATTGCTACTAAACCTATGGTATCATGTACGGAGTAATTGATAACTAGCCATGCAGAATCAATTGCTACTCAACCTATATATTATCACTTTATTATCTTATATATCATGATTGAAGTTTGACCTAGCTAGGTACGAGATTAAAAAAATTATCTTCAAAGCGCAAATTGAATAAAGGTGCAGACAATAAAAGTGTAAGATGTCTTAGTCAAATAACAATAGTTTTTGTCTTATTATCCTAAAGTTGTTAATATGAAGTCTTAAAATATCTTGTATTATATCAAACACATGATAATATAGCTCAAATTTATAATTATAAAGATAATTCGTAAATTACCTCTAAATAAAGGATGCATTCTATACAACAACAACAATAATA
>CM008342.1:27277356-27287397 GCA_002525835.2 Ipomoea batatas | reverse complement strand
AATGAATTTGTTTAAACTATATTAATTGTTTAGAAATGTCAATTTTAATCTTACTTGAAAGGAGAATTTTTTTCCGGCGAGAAATTGACAGAAAATTCGCCGGTTTTTGTTTTCCGGTGCCGGAAGGACCATTTTTGCAAAAAAAAAAAAAAAAGAAAAAAAAGAGACAATAGTCATAAACCAAAATTACAAAGTTTGAAAATCGTGGACCAATCTTACAAGTGCCCTAATTGTGGAACTAAAAATGCAAAAAGAACTCATATAAAAAATTTAAATGTCACATCATTGTAAAGAGATTGCATAATTACGCATCACTGTCCAAGTCCAACCGAGCTGAAGGCTTGCTAGTTTAAATATTGTCACCTTCTAAAGCTTTGAAATCACTAATCTAGCTAGCTATTCCCCGGACCCTGCTAACATGGGGTCCTTAAAACAGGGCATCTCCAATTCCGTCGGGGCGGGCGCCGTGAGCCAACCCAGGATCTCCTTCTCGGCGGATTTCCCCGACGAGGATGAGGGCTTCATATCCTTAATCCCCAATTCAGGAATAGAGCTGAACCACAGACCCTGCTGCACTGCAGAGTTCGAGTTCCGCTCATCAATCAAGCCCAGCAGCGAAGCCATGGCGGCGGCGGACGAGCTGTTCTCAGACGGCAGAATGCTGCCCGTCTGTCAAATTCGCACTTTCAAGAAACTCAACGAGATAAGTCGTCTGAGAACGGGTCAAGAGAAGAAGACGGAAAGTGGTAATAAGGCGGCAGAGGAGATTATTAGTAGTAACGCGGTGAGTTTTCGCTTTCTGCAGGAGGATGATCCTTCTCCGAGGCCGCCCAAATGCACGACGGTTCTGTTGAGAGAGTTTCTGAGATTTAGAAAACAACGCGATTCGTCGTCCACTTCCACTGATACAAGTGAGAGCCGCAAGGAGAGAAAAGGAAGGGAGATTAGGAAAGGATTGGAGAGAAGTACAAAAGCAAGAGTTGTGAAAATGGGAAGAAAGGGAGATTAGAGAGATGATGGACTTCTACATAATGCCATTCAATTCCATGGTGATATTTGAACAAGTCTGCTAAACTGCTAGCTAGGTTACGTTATTATCATCACCATTATATATTATGCTTTTTTCAACTTTAATTTGTAACTTAATTAATTATATGTCTTCCTATCTTGAAATGCATCCAAAACTATTATCATACTTCCACGATTTCCATCTGTTGTCTTCCAACTATTATGTTAGTTTTATCTTTTTTGGCCTTTTAATTGGTAATATATTCAAGGGTTTATTGGACACATGGAGAAATATTCTATATATATATAGGTCACATTTATGTGAGATTGTCTCACGGATCTTTATTTGTGAAATGGGTCGAGTCAATATGCAAATGTAATACTTATTTCTGATATATGTAGTATCACATTTGAATATAAGCATTACATTTATCTTAACCCGACCAGTCTCACGGACAAAGATATGTGAAACCGTCTCACACAAGTTTGTGCCTATATATATATATATATATGCTTAGGTTTAAGTAAGAATCACTCTTTAAGTAATAACGTGAGGACCAATATGAATGCATACAATCTACTAGATAGATGCACACAAAGAGTTAATTCAATTTTTGGTCCTAGATTTATAGATGGCATTTCACTTTTAGTCCTTTTTTTTCAAAACATCTACTTTTAATCCTAGTATTATTGTGGCATGACCATTTTTGGTCCTCCGTCAACAAAACAGTTTAAATTTCGTCAAATACAAGAGCATTTCAGTCTTCAATTTTGATTTTGTTTCAAAAAATAAACATAAAAAAAATATAGCGGGTCAACCTACTTTGTATAAAAAAGATCAAAATGACATTGTATTTAACGGCATTTCAATGATTTTCTTGACGGAGGACCAAAAATGGTCATGTCACAATAATACTAGGACCAAAAGTGGATGTTTTGAAAAAAAAAAGGACTAAAAGTGAAATGTCATCTATAAATCTAGGACCAAAAATGGAATTAACTCTGCACACAAACTACTCTAAGATAGATTGTGTGCATCATTGTGCTTAAAATATTAGATTGTATAAATTCATGTTAGTTCCTTCTCACATTCTCGCCTAAGAAGTGACTCCCATTTGTTCTCATATGATCTAATACCCCAATACCCCACACTCTCTCTCTCTCTCTCTCTCTCTCTCCATATATATATATATATATATATGCGTTAAGGTGAGAACGGACCCCAGGAGAGGAATGAGAACCAATCAAAGTCGTCATCTGTTTAGATTTAACAGATCAAATGTAATTTTAAAAAATGCGGTGACATTTTTGTAAGCAATTCAAACATTACTGCAAGTAACATGTGTTAAAAGTGTAATTCCAAGTGTGTAACTAAAATCACTTAAAAGTGCAACCATTTTCACTTAATAATTCAAGTAATTTATGTTTTCACATTGGTTGCACCTAATGTTCTCTGCACTTAATATTGTTGCTCGATGTATATTATATTGTTGCACTTTTAATATATTTTACTTGCACTTAGGTGCACTCTATGAAACTATTACTTGACTTTTTTAACACAATTTATTTGCACTTCAAAGTTCAAATTATTTACAAAAATGTCACTACATATTTTTATAGTGTTTATGATCCGTTAGATCTGGACAGATGAACGGCTGCGATAAGTTCTCATTCGTCTTTAGACATGTGATTCTCACTTGATTTTTCTCCTATATACATAATGCAATGGTTATATACTTCTAATAGAGACTAAAACATAATATATTAATTGAATTCAAATTGAGTTAACTTGATTATTACAAAGATCAGATTTGTAGTGTTTATAAAAAAACATTTGTCAACAAACAATTTTTTTTTTTTGAAAATCTGATAAACTTGCATTCATTTATTATTCATAAATTAAACAACTTGTTTAGTGGAGTAACCTAAACAAACACACAATAAAAACCATTCTAAAAGTTTAAAGAATTTACCATCAAACAACTATCGTAATAGTAATAATAATAATAATAGTAATAATTCAAAGACTTCTTAAATATTTGGATGACTGGATTTCTATCTTCAATATATTCCTCGTCTCTCGGTGTTTGGACAGATGCAATGAGGCTTAGGCTAACCTTATCCCTGCAACTTTCTCTCACTTTCAAAAATGGGTCCCACCTCCACATCATCTAATTTGCAAATCATTTACTATTCACACTACATCCATGCAAATCCATTCAACTTTTAAAAGTGGGTCCCAATTTCACGTTACTATAAAAAATTAATATATTTTTCTCAATAAATATTATTTTCTCTTCAACATTATTATAAAAATATACTAGAAAAAATTAAAGTAATAATTTATAAGTTTAAAAAAAAATTAAAATAAATGTATACGTAACAAAGTTCAATACAATAATTTAACAATAAATGAAATAATAATTAAATTAAAATAAATTAAAATTTTAAAATAAATCAATTACATCACAAAATAAAAACAATTAACCAAAACTATATATATATATATATATATATATATATATATATACACACACACACACAAACACACAAAAAACATTAACAAAACAAAACAAAACGAAAAAAAAGAAACAAAAATACGTCACACACAAACATTAATATATACATATACACACACAAAATATTATTGATTAACAAAACACAACAAAAAAAAAAAAACAAAACAAAATACGTAAAAGAAGGAGAAAAAAAATAAAAAAAAATAAAAAACAATCACGTCAGGCAGCTTTTCTGCCAAAATGGCAGAAAAGCTGCCACTTGCAAGCTTGCTGCAGCAGCAAACTTGCAAGTCTAGGTGGCGATATACACAATAAACAAATATATTTTCATTTGGCCACCTCACCCAGCAAGTGGTTCACTTGCTGGGATGAGGCCAGCCTTAACAAACCTTTTTAGCTTCATCCGCACTTCGCTTCTTTTGATGGCCAAATATTCTCTATGTGCTTATAGATAAATTCAAAGCAAAAGAGACCAAATCACCGAATCGCACTACCCTTACCTACCAAACTATTACAGCCCGTTTGATTCGCTGGAAAATATTTGAAGGAAGTGGAATTCAAATTCTATGGAAAACAAATTACCAGGAAAATGGATTCTATTGTTTGGTTGGTGGAAAAGAAATTACTGGGAATATGAATTCCATTGTTTGGTTGGGTTTGGAATGATAAGGAATAATGTGTATAATGACATAAATAACCCTACACAATAATAATAATAATATAATAATAAGAGTAATTAATAAAGTTTAGTGGGGGCAAAATTGTAACACTAGTTTTCCATGGAAAACAAAATACCTAAGATTTCCATGGAAAATGTTTTCCTCATTGTTAAGGAAAACTTTTTCCATGAAAATTGTTTTCCACCCAACCAAACAACATAAAACATCATTTTCCTCAACTTGTAGGAAAACATTTTCCATGAAAAATGTTTTCCATCCAACCAAACACCCCATTAGTTTTGGGGAGAGAGTGAGATTGCTTTTCCATTTTTTCTGGCTTTTATGGTCATCACAGCAGAGAGAGAGAGAAGAGATTATCTTTTAAATTTGAGATATTACTATTAACTTCTTATTTTTTTTGTTAATTGATATCGACTCTATTACAATGTAGTATATGCTTAATATACTTTTTCTATCCGTTATAATCTAAAGAGTCAATACCCCACTATGAGTTTCATTCCTGTGACCTTCCATGATATAATTATGTTGATTGTCTCATATAGGGAATATGTGTTTGTCTCATATATGGAATACGAATGGGCAGAATGGTTGGGCCTATGCTAAAAGTAGGGACGTCAATTTAGTCCTAAACCAACGGGCTAGCCCAATAAGTCTTAAATATTATATAGGGTTAAAACCCAAAGAAATCAACCTAATAAAAAAGCAAGGTATTTGGGCTGGCCCTATAGGGTTATTGGGTTGAGTTGAGTTAACCCATTGGATTGTTGAGTCAGACTGTCTAATATCAAAATTTTAAGGAATAAGGTGTAAATTGGTCATTGAATGTAACCTGAAAATGCAATTAGGTCATTGAACAAAAAAGAAGTACAATTAGGTCATTGAGCACTCTAAATGTATGCAATTTCACCTGATAACAGGTTACCAATCATTTCGTCAAGTTACCTGCTTATGTTGAAACTGAGTTGACATTTTAAAATACTTTTAAATAATAAACTTTAAAAACAAAATTTTAAAAATTTTAAAAAATTTAAAATTAAAAAAAAACGTCTTCCCACACTCCTTCATCTCCGATTGGAGACGAAGAGAGATCTCTTCATCTATCACCAGAGACGAAGAGAGTCTCCAACCGGAGACGAGGGAGGGGAGGGGAGGGTAGGGGGTGGCCGCCGATGTTTTTCTTTTTCTTTTTCTTTTTTTTTTTTAAATTTTAATTTTTACAATTTTTTTTTCAAACTTTATTATTAAAAATTATTTTAAAATGTAAACTCACCGTCAACGTAAGCTGGTAACCTGATGAAATGGATGGTAACCTGTTATCAGGTGAAATTCAATACATTTGGAGTGTTCAAAGGCCTAATTGCACTTTCTTTTGTTCAATGCCCTAATTGCACTTTTTTTTTGTTCAGTGCCCTAATTGCACTTTCAAGTTTTGTTCAATTGCTAATTTGCAACTTATTCGAAATTTTAATTAATATACTGATATCAAAATAGCCCTATTCATTCAATTAACATAACTTCTTTGCCAAAGACTTTGTGGTCTAGTGGCATCCGATGTCCCAATTAACACTCCCACATAGATGATGGGAGTGGGTTCGAGCCTCAGTGGAGGCAACTGTTGACTTTTTGACTTTTTGTGCTTCATTAGGTTGAGAAAGTAATTATGAATAGATACTACATCGAGCGATAATCTCTGATCGTAACCTACAGAGATCGCCAACGCCCAGTTTTATTTGCGTTTTAAAGTTCTAGTTGATCTGTTCTGCAAGTAGGAATTTATTGGGTTTAGAAATTTATTTGGTTTCTGCGGTAGTTTATTTTATTTTTATTTTGGAAGAATATTTACTTGGTTTGTAGTAGTTTCTTTGTTCTGCAAAATACCATATTGACTGCAAAATTATATTCTTGAATTACTTTGTTGACGAATTATGTACCTTGATCTGATCGAATCCTTATTATGCTTGCACCTTTTTCTGTTTGAAGTTTTCTCAGCAGTTCGGGTAACATCTTCTCGATCTCATTCTTTTTTCTCAAGAATAGTGCCCAAGCATATCTCGTGTAGTCATCTACTACCACTAAGGTATATTTTTGACCACTTAGACGAACAGGGTTAATTAGACCGAATAAATCAATATGCAATAGACTCAAAGGTCTTGAGTTCATGTCTTGAGACTTGGATTTGAACGGATATTTAATTTTTTTACCCTTTTGGCAAGCTTCACAAATTTTGTCTTTGATGAAGTCGTATTTGGTAGTCCCTCTACCAAAGCTCCTCTAGCTAGCTTATTAATGGCCTTGAAGTTGAGATGGTTAAGTTTGTGATGTCATTCCCAACCTAGGTCATTTTTATTTTTAGCTACTAGGCATAAATTTGGCTTGGTTGAATTCCATGCAACTACGTACATGTTCTTTCGCCTTTTTGCAGATAGAATTATTTCTCCATTCTCTTCATGGATCACCTTACATTGATTTTTGGAGAATTCAACTTTGTATCCTATGTCATAGAACTGACTTGTGCTTAGCAGATTGAACTTCAGTCCTTCGACATAGGAGACATCACGAATAGTTAATCCATTTTTTATTATATCACCAACTCCTTTAGTTCAGCCACTGGATTCCTCCAAAATTACTTTAGGACCATTTATTTCTTTGTAGTTGCTCAGCTCATATTTATTTCCTGTTATGTGTCTTGAGCAACCGCTATCTACATACCATATAGTCCTGTTACCCTACAAACAAAGATTAGATTGTTTTAGGTACCCATACCTTCTTGGGTCCTTCCAGGTTAATGGTTAGCTTGGGCATCCATGCAAACCTAAAGCTTGTCAAGCTCATCCCCAGTCCTCTATACTCATTGAAAACTTTATAATCATACGGGATGGAGTAAAACATTTGGAACTTTTTAGGTGCATATTGCGTTCATGGAAGACAAGGTTCTTAGCAATGGCTATTGCATATTTGCTGTCATAGTAAACAGTTGCAGGTGCACTATGGTGTATGCCAAAGTCAGTCAGCAAGTAGAGGAACCATTGTATCTCACATGTAATGGATGCCAAGGCTCTATACTCTGCTTTTGAGGAAGATTTAGATACTGTAACTTGCTTCTTAAACTTCCATGATATCGAAGGCTAGTTTTAGGAAGGCACAGAAGCCAGTGACTAACCTCCTAGTATCCGCACATGCTCCCCAATCTGAATCAGAAAAGACCTTCAATTGCAAGTTAGATGAAGTTGGAAAGAGTAGCCCTTGGCCATGAGCACTTTTAATGTACCTTTGGACTCTGTGAGCTGCTTGTAGATGTAAATGAGTAGGCCTTTCCAAAAACTAAGATAGTTGTTGTGTGGCAAAACTGATATCAGGCCTTGCAATATTTAGATACAAGAGTTTCTAAACCAATATTCTGTACTGAGAGTTATCATCTAATAAATCTCCCTCATTTTTACTCAGCTTGTGCGAAGGAACAGTTGGACTATGAACAAGTTTGGAACCTATGAAGCCTGCATCATTTAGTAGTTCAAGGGCATACTTCCTTTGGGTTACTGAGATCCCTTTCCTCTGTCTAGCTACCTCTAAATCCAGAAAGTACATTAAAAGCCATAAATCTTTTATTTGAAAATTGGCATTGAGTTGAAGTTTGATCTGTTGTATCAGTTTCAAATTTGCACTAACTACAACTATATCATCTACATACACTAATAATGCCAAAAAGGACTTCCCTTCACCCTTAGTCAATAGGGAGTTGTGAGGAATGGACTGCTTGAAACCCATAACTTGTAAGACAACACATAATTTAGTGTTCCATCGCCTACTTGCTTGTTTTAAACCATACAAAGATTTATTTAGCTTGCATGCCTGTCCAGCCTTGTTGCTTGTAAAACCAAGAGGGAGCTGCATGTAAACTTCCTCCTCTAGGTCTCCATGAAAAAAAAAAGTATTGTTCACATCCAATTGATGAAGGTGCCAATCCTTGGCTGCTGCTATAACCAGGAGGGTCTTGATTGTGGTCATTTTAGCCCATGGACTAAAGGTGTCCAAACAGTCAAATTTGAAACTGTATTACAAACAGGAAACATCAACTACTACAAGCCATTCTGCAAAAAGACTAGGGGTGCGTTTGGTTCGCACATGGGAATCGGAATCGGAATGGGTATCAAATACTTGGTAATGGTAATGAGTTTTGATGAAAGTATTTAACATATTTGGTAATTGGGTGGAATGTGAATGATTATTAATAGTTGAGGAAGAAAGGAGGAAGGGGGATGAAACCCTTATTTAATAAGGGTATTATGGGTTTTGTCATTAATGGGGTATTCCAAACTCATAATAGCATTCACAAAACCTATCAACCAAACACAAACAATCACTTTCATACCCATTCTTTATGCCTAAACCCACCAACCAAACACACCCTAGGTGTTTCCATCTGTTCAAGCCAATCGCCAATCACACAATTGACCTGTCTAAAAGAATTGCCACCACGACCACCTACTCTACCATTGCCTCGACCTGCTTTTCGCGAAGCAAAGAGAGGAGACAAAAAAAGATTATGCAAACATAATAAATTCTTCTTCATTACAGCTTAGGGGCAGTTAGGCATAGTTTATATATAAAAGAAGAGAAGGAGGGAAAACTAGTTACAAGCATAATAGATTACAATTCACAATGAAGGAAGGAGATGAGGCCAAGTGTCATTCATCTATTTCTCCTGAAACTGCCATCTGGCAGCTTCCACGCCCTTTCTTTTTCTAATTGGTACGACTTCGGTTGGTGGTGCGTGTGACGAAGTTATTTGTCACTTCGGGCACTTCTTCATCCAACAACCCCTCGTAACCATATTCCTGCAAGGAGCCATGCGGAGGATTTGTTAGGGAAATATTCTGAACTGGAGTTTTACCTTTACCGACTTCCTAAGTTTCCCGTCGAACGCTGCTAACAATAACATTTTAGGATTCTTCTCCTTCAACTACAGTAGCATCCCTTAAGACGTCAAATTGGTTCCCCTCCCTATGTTTATCCGCGCCTTTGCGTTTAGTTTTCTTATTGTTCTTCTTACCAGCAACCGCTTTGGATTTTCTATTAACAAGCATCCAAGGTCCAAACCTCGCGTCCTACGGTTCATTAGTAACACCATCCACCGTATTATTATTCTGTCTTTCTCCTTCTTTTTTGATTTCGGGAGCCACATTAAAGTCCATATTGCTAGTTTCGGGTGGCTTAGATTTGTTTTGAACACAAGACTGCTCTTTGTGACCTACCGCGCCACAGTTGAAACAAACAACATGTAGGCCCTCCTCATATTCAATTCAATGGTCTATAATTTATGCGTAACCCACACTTGTGCATGACCAAATTTTTGGGCGTGCAAGATGGCAACAACAAAGGACCTCAATTTTTAGAGGGCCGAATATTTATTTTAGACCTATCTACTTAAGAAATAAAAAAAATCTACAATTAATCCTAAAACACATCAGTTTTATCCCAAATCACTTATCTTATCTTTCCTAATAATTAAAACCTAATTAATTGAGCATGGCAAAACAATTCTGTTTGCCCAACGGCACAGATGATGTCTCAAGCCCTAAATCTACAGAGATAACTTAGAAGTAAAAAACATATATTTTATATTTTGATTTTAAATATTACACTTACGAGATGTTTGGTTCACGGAATAGACAGGGAATGGGATAGCATTCCAAGTAATAGCCTATTCCGTTGTTTGGTAAACATTTGTATTCCTAGGAATGAGTTATTACCCTTGCAAGGGTAATAGCTATTACCAGCACACCCTTGGTATTAGCCTATGATCTATCAAGAAGAGGTATTTTATTTTATTTTCA
>CM008342.1:27261624-27271703 GCA_002525835.2 Ipomoea batatas | reverse complement strand
ATTCTATAAATAATTTTAATAATTTTTAAATATTTTTTTAAACAAAAAAAAAAACAAAAAAACAAAAAAACAAAAGTCGCCAATCCCAGTTGGGGACTGCCGACTTTTACAAAATAGAAAATTACACTTTTCGTCTCTAAAGGAGAAGTGAGCACAAAGAACGAAAAATGCAATGCAAATATAGAATTCGTCCATGAGTGTTGGTCATGTTCACTTTTCGTCCGTGAATTATACTAAAATTGTAAATTTCGTCCCTAATGTTTTATTAATAAAGGGACAAAAAGTACAACATCAATTATAACTTAGGAACGAAAAATGCGTATGGCCAACACTTGGGGACAAATTCTACAAATTAATTTGACAGTAGAACCAAATTGTTAAACGGCCGGTGGCTGTTTTTTAATTTTTCTTAAATTTTTTTATTTATAATAAATAATATTTTTAATAAATAAAAATATTTTTTGAACTGAAATAAATAAAAATATTTCTTTTGAAAAATAAAATAAAAAATGAAAAAGTGACAAATTAGCCCCCTAAGTTGGATGGATAGTGCAATTTGGCCCCCTAACTGAATTTGACCTGATAAACCAGTCATTTAGGACTCAATTGCACTTTTTTGCCGGTTTAGGGGGCTTGAATGGAGCTTTTTTCAGTTAGGGGGCCTAATTGCACTATACATCCGACTTAGGGGGCCAATTTGACACTTTTCTCTAATAATAATAAAAGCTAAGCAAAGGTATTATGGCAAGATTACAATGAATAGAGGAAATTTTCATAACTAATAAATTAACCAAGGTCCTATATGCCCAAGGTTACTCAAATGAACCAGCACTGTTGTTTTACTATAACAAAAACTATTAATGGCAATAATGGGATTCTAGTTTTACTAAAACAAAAAACTATTAACCAGCACAGGTGTTGATGTACCTTGAGAGCTTCCCTGATTGCTTGAACAAGAACAGTAGTGGCGAGGGCTTCAACACAGCGATTCCTTAAGCATATGGCAGAAGAAAAGTCCCGGAAGAGCTGAAATGCATGATTCGAAATATGCTATTCGAGCCCTAGAATTCAAGCTACCTCTATAATCTGCAAATAAGCCCTAAGATTATCCACCGAGGCGGAGGGCCTAGAAGGATTGCAAGACAAGGACATGGTTTCGAGCACGCGCTCTAGCGCCGGCAAAAGAGACATTGGCCGGTCTTCGTCGTCGTTGGTGGAGGCGGTGGAGCCGGCGAAGGCGATAGGTCGTAGATGACGAGCTGAGGCAGAGAGGAGGATAGCGAATGAAATTTGGGTGAGAAGTGAGAACTTAAGAGTTAGGAGGCAGAGAGGCGGATAGGTCTAACAGAGATGCTTAGGGCTAGGAGTTAATTTTTCACATTTAACTACGGATTTTAAAATCCGTCCCTAAAGTTAAAATTCAATTTCGCGAATTTGTAAGCACGGTTGTAAGTTTAGCGACGGATTTTCAAATCCGTCGCTATATAGCGACGGCTTTTGGAATCCGTCGCTAACGTTAAAATTCAATATCGCGATTCGTAAGAATACTTGTTAGTTTAGCGACGGAAACTCAAATCCGTCGCTATATAACGACGGATTTGAAGTTCCGTCACTAAAATCTAAACACTTTCTAAAAATATAGCGACGAATTCATGAATCTGTCGCTAATTTGTAGCAATCAAAATTATAGAATAAACTCGCGAAATATCCGTCACTAATCCGTCGCAAATTTGTTTCTATTTTTTGCGCCAAAATTTACCGCTAAATTTAGCTATGTATTTAACGACGGAAATATTCCGTCTCAAAATCCGTCACAAATCCGTCGCTATTTCGTCGCTAAATATCTATTTACAAAAAAATTTACAATCTGTCACTAATTTGTCTCCATTCCGTCGCTAATTTAGCAACGGAAAAAATCCGTAGCTAAATCCGTCGTTATTTTCGCGTTTTTTTGTAGTGACAGAAGGAGAATGCAGTGCTATCAATTGTGCACTTGGGTGGGCTTGGGGAAAAGGTGTGCGGAAAGTGTGTATTCAAAGCAACTCTAGGGATGCTGTGCAATGGATTAACGGAGACTTCGAGATATTAGGGCCTTCCAGAGATATTGTCCATGCATGCAAGGATTGGGTTCAAAGGAATTGGGTGGTAAAGATAACCCACATCCATCAAGATCACAACCGGGTGGCTGACAGACTTGCTAGTATTGCCGTTAGGGAAGGTCGTGACTAGATTGAGTTTGGTGCGCCTCCCAACGATGCTCATGAGTACTATGAGGAGGATAGACTTGGTGCCTTGGCGCATAATGTTTTGTTTTAGCAGTTTTTGAACTATGGGGCTCCATCCCCTTCCCCCTATCAAAAAAAATTACATTTAAATAATTCAAATAATAATAATAATAACAACAACAACAACAACAACAACAACAACAACAACAATAATAATAATAATAATAATAATAATAATAATAATAATAATTAATGAATAAAGACTACCATACAAGTTGTAGAATCTTATATTATATTGAAATGATTATTTATTATTGTACTATTAATATTCAAAACGTGACATATATTGCCCATCCCTTAATAAGAAGAAGGAGAAACATTGTTGTCGGCAGAAGGAGAACAAACAAAGAAAGAAAAATGGAGGAAAAAAGCCGTGGTCTTTGAATATGGAAAATGGCGGGTAACCACATTATTATACCACTAATAATTCAGGGGAGGGACAACATTTACACTACTAACAATTCAAATGTGGCATTGATAATTGACATATTTGTGAGGGGCATAAATTACAATTTTTCTTAAGCGTGTGTTTGGTTGACAGGTTTTGGTATAAGGTATGGTATCAAAGTGATTGTTAGGGTGTGTTTGGTTGACGGGTTTTGGTATAAGGTATATGGGTATCAAAGTGATTGTTATTGTTTGGTTGACGGGTTTTTATAATACTACTATGGGTTTGGAATACATCATTAATTGAAAAATCCATACCCTTATTAAATAAGGGATTCATTTCCCTTCCTCCTTTCTTCCCCAACTATAATAATAATAATTCTCATTCCACTCTACTACCAAACATGCAAAATACTTTCACCAAAATTCATTACCATTACCAAGTATTTGATACTCATACCGATTCCGATTTCTATGTGCGAACCAAACACACCCTTATTATTTGATTGACAGGTTTTTAGAATACTACTATGGGTTTGGAACACCCCGTTAATTGAAAAACACATACCCTTATTAAATAAGGGTTTCATTTCCCTTCATTCTTTCTTCCCCAACTATTAATAATCAATCTCATTCCACCCTACCACCAAACATGCAAAATACTTTCACCAAAATCCATTACCCTTACCAAGTATTTGAAACCCCATACCGATTCTGATTCCAATGTGCGAACCAAACACAACTTAAGTTTTAATTAGGTGAGTAAATTAAGCAAATATCATGACCCGCAAATTTTTTTTGTCTCATTCTAATATTTCTACGATGATGGTGTCTCTAAAGTCAAATCCATAACCGCAATAACCAAATGCAGAATAGCATACCAAATTCCCAATTTAAGTCCATGCATAATCTAAATGATCAAACTATATTTGGCATTTTTACAAATGTGTGCGCCTCAACTTGATTAAGTGAAAGTTATTGCTTTGACTTTTACAACACAATTTGGAGAAAAAAAAAATTAAAAACCCTGAACAATGCATGCAAATAAAACCATATACATCCCAATTCCAATGAATCCCAACAAGTCTAAAAAACATCCTAAGAACTCTAGAAAATAAAACAATTAGAAGTCCAACTTTATATTATGGCTTCATTAAGCAGTACTAAACCAGTTGGTAAGCAATTTTATAGTTTTCCCATTCCCATTCAACCTTTATTCTGATTAGTATTTTTATTGTATTTGGTGTTTGGGTTATACTTAAGAATGGGAATGGAATGCAGGAAAGGGAATGGAAAATGGTTGTGAGCCAACGCCTATGGAAAAGCATGTCATGTTCTTTGATACCAACAATGACGGCGTCATTTATCCGTGGGAAACTTATCGAGGTTGTTTTTACATTTATCCAAATACATTCCTTTCATTCTTTTCTTAACCAACAAGGTGGTTTTATCTTCTCTATTTGTTCAAATATTTCCGATCCCCATCAACGTTACTTTCTTAATTTTCTATATTTTTTAATTTTATTTAACTCAAGTTTTTTTTTATATTTAATTATTTAGGTTTTCGAGGAATTGGAAGTGGATTTCTCCTCTCAATTGGTATTACCATTTTCATTCATGTTATACTCAGTCCCAGAACTAGACCAGTAAGTTTATCACTCTCACTTAATTTGCATGGCCACGTATCTATGTATATATGTACGTGTATGGGTGTAAATTTGTAAAGCACTTAGAATTTGGATTTTAGAGTGTATGACTTTTTTTTTTTTTTTTTTGATGTGTTGGCTTTATGTTCAGTTTAGGGGCTCACTTTTTAATGTTTACAGTTTAGTACGTATTTATGATTTAGTATTGTATAGTTTTAAAAGTTGCACTGTAAAGTTGGCGATAATGCACTGTATAAATTTAAAAGTATATCATATAGTGTTAAATGTTGCTCAATAAAGTTTGCGTAATTACAATATTTCCATTGCATTTTTTTAAACATTTTATTTGATTAGTTCTATTTTTACAAATGTAAGGCTGTTATTGGTTCGTAGTTTTCTCATGTGGACATGTTCTCATGGGAGAGTGTCTGATATCTATCTATCTATCTAAGAGATGGATCAGGTGAAAATTAACTACCTAGCAGAGAATTGAAAACCAATCATAGTTGTCCATGTGTCCATATCTAAGTTATCATAAACACTATTTTTTCTTATAAATGCAATGACATTTTCGTAAATAATTAAACATTGAAGTGCATTAAATTGTATTGAAAGTGCATATAACAATTTCATATAGTGCATCTAAGTGCAAGTAAAATATAATGTATTAAAAGTGCAACAAATACTGTACATTAAGCATCAATATTAAGTGCACCTAACGTTATTATTAGTTGCACCAAACGTTAACATTAAATGCACCAATGTGAAAGACATTATCATTAGGTGTACCAATATTAAAAAGATAAATTACTTACAACACTATTAAGTGAAAATGGCTGCACTTTTAAGTGATTATACTTGCACTTTTTACTTACACACTTGCACTAGTTATTTGCACTAGTTATTTGCACTTTTAACACATGTTTACATCTAATCTATTAAATCTTGACATGTGGACGGCTGCAATTGATTCTAATTTCTTTGCTGGACATTCGTTCTCACTTGAGCGTGCCCCTATATA
The DNA here is from genome assembly GCA_002525835.2 of Ipomoea batatas. Classification (NCBI taxonomy): domain Eukaryota; kingdom Viridiplantae; phylum Streptophyta; class Magnoliopsida; order Solanales; family Convolvulaceae; genus Ipomoea; species Ipomoea batatas. The sequence goes on along the minus strand of CM008342.1, from coordinate 27,266,364 downwards.
TGTATGTATGTATAATGTATGTATGTATGTATGTATTGGCCGGTTCCAATAAAAATATACTCTTAGGTAAAAAGTGTTGATTAATAAGTTAATGTACACACAGTGACACATATAAGAAATGCTTTAATAAGAACATGCTTTTTAATAAGAAGATGCTTTAAGGTAAAAAGTGTGGATTAATCTCATTCGTCATTCTAAAATGATTTTTTTTTTTAGTTCTACTGACTCGGTTACAATGTAGTATATGTTCATGGCTACTTTCTCAACCTACTGAAGCACAAAGAGTCAACAGATGTCTCCACTGAGGCTCGAACCCACTCCCTTCCACATGGGAGTGTACACCGGATGCCGCTTGACCACAAGGCCTTTGGCCGTCATTCTAAAATGATAAAAGAGCTAAAATTTAAGGAAAAACACAGATAAATTTATCTAATAGTGGACAAATTAAATAGGAAAGTGTAAAATATTGATAGGTTACGTTGTTTAGTTCTTTCGTTACCCTTTTTATTTTTTTATTTTTATATTGAACATAAGCGGTAAAACTAATACAGATACCTTATAATTGCATTAACGGTTTACTTACCAATTATCCTAAGCTGTTCAGTTTATTTATTGCTGTAGGGAAAATGGCCTTCTCCTCTCTTCCCCATTGTGGTTAAAAACATTAAACATGGCAAGCACGGTAGTGATACTGGTGCATATGATAGCGAGGGAAAGTGCGTTTTCTTTCTGTCATGCTTGTTTTGTTAATTCCTTTAGATTATAACGTCTATCACTTTTACTTTTAGCAGACTACATTTTTATGCATGATTTTTTTTTTTCACTACTCTATTCACACTGAACACTTAACTTGTGTGGATGACAGGTTTGTTCCATCAAAATTTGAAGAAATTTTCAAAAAACATGCACGAATTGATCCCAACGCCTTAACGAGTGCTGAAGTGGACGAATTACTTAGAGATAACAGAGAACCTAAGGACTATCTTGGATGGTACGTAATAATATATAATTATTTTTTTTTTGGAAATTAATAATATATAATTTTATTCCCTAAAGCATACACTTTCACTATGTACCTTGCATTGTTTTAATGGATTAAAAAGACAATAAATAGTAGAAGATGAAGAAAAAATAAATTAAATTAAAGCATCGTTTAGATCAAAACAAGGGAAAATTGTAATTTATGTCTCTCACAAATATGATAATTATCAATGTCACTCCTGAATTATTAGTGGTGTAAATGTTGCATCTCAATTTTCAAAATGTGACATATATTGCCCTAATAATATATGTCACGTTTTGAAAATTGAAGAGCAATATTTACACCACTAATAATTTAAGAGTGACATTAACAATTGACATATTTGTAACGAGGGACATAAATTAAAATTTTTCTTCCAAGTTCCAAACAATGACCAATATTAAGACCACAAAAAGTAATTTAAGCATGCATCGTGCAACCCTTATAAAAACCTAAGAATAAGCTAGCATTTTCATTTGTTTTTATATCTAAATTATTAAAAATAAATTTACATTAATTTGATATTAAGGATTTACAAGTGCCCTTATTTGTTTGGGAGCATTTCAAACGGTGATGCTGAAAGTCAGAACAAAAAAATTTTTGTTATTAAGTTCAAAATTAAATGTAGTATTAATGGTTTTCAAAAAAAAAATGTAGTATTAATGGGTATTTTTATTTTATTTTATTTTTTTTCAAAATGGCGGCGTTAATACTAATTTTGTCCATTTATATACTATCGTTTAGTAAAATAAACACGTATTGGACAAAAATTAATACCCAATATTAATATAAAATTTTTCTCATGTAGCTCAGTCATGGACTCATGGGACCTCTTAACGGAGAGAATATAACATTGTCTCAACATTATTTCATTATATATGGAATGGTTAATTAGTGGGATGAGATAATTAATGAAGGCTTTGTATTCCATTCCTCTAATTACAACTGAGTCCATATTCTTAAAGAAATCTGATTAAACATAAATTAAGCAAATTAGCCAAAATTAATTATATGTCAATGTATAGGTTATTCCATTTATCCTTAAAAGAAAACAAACTTCTTCATCTTTCCATGGGCTCTACGCCAAAGGGGTCTAATTTAAATAGGAAAAAGGGTTAATATTTGTGTCCTCCAATATATGTAAATTCTGGCATTTAATTTGATGGATATATGGTGGTTCGCCGACGAGAGAGTGGGAGCCGGTGGTGAGGCTATGGCAATGGAGGGGGTGATCGCTCCCTCACCGAACGGGGCAGCCATCGAAAAAGGATTTTACGGGAAGGTAGGGTAGGAGAGGAGAGAGGATCGTAATCCTAGCTGATACCAGATGAACGTAGAATGTGATTCGATTTAATTGAATTACAGAGTCCTAGTACATCTATAAGAGAGGTTGCTATAACCTCCCCTATTTTACAGGTACTGAGCATTGACTAACTATAAACATTAGGACTATATAATATAAAATAATAATCATAACATAATATAACTCATTAGGTTTCCCAAGTAAAAAAAGTTTCATTCAAATACCATAAATCAGTAAAATTATTCAATTAAGTTTCAATTGACTTGTTTAATAGGTTAATTCTCTAAAAGTTTTATATGCAATTTTTTTTTTAAAGTTTTATTTTATGTAAAAAATATTTATTTATTAAAAAAAATTTTTTTTAAAAAAAACAATACAACCACTGGCTGTCTGGCAAGGACAGCTGGTGGTTGTCTCCTTCTTGCAGATCTGGAACGAGGGCAACAACCATGGCCGTCTAAAAAAAAAATCTGGCCATGGTTTTCCAGACGGCCATGGCCGTCTTTCTTTTCGTGGTTGTATTGTTTTTTTTTTTTTTAATTTCTAATAAATAAATAAATAGTTTTTAAAAAAAGAACATGTCAAACTTACCGAAATTAACATGCTAACCAAGTCATTTTAGACTTAATTGAACAATTTTTTCGATTTAGGGGATTCAAATGGAGTTTTTTTCACTACTTATGCAACCTAATTGCACTATCCGGCTGATTTAGGCGGACAATTTGAAATTTTTCATTTAAATATGATTTCTTTTATGATCTATGTTGGATTTGGATGTATCTCATTTTAATATACATAAACTTTCAATTTAAAAGACACCTAAAATTCCTCAAACTAATCTCTTTACAAATTATGTGGAATGTGCATGTTAGAGTGCAACCATTATTCCATGGACCATTGTTCACATATTTGTGTGAATCATAAATATAAAGTACATTTTTAATATACTAAAAGTACATTATTTGAAAGTACATAATTTTTTATATATTATCAAATAATATACCTTCCGGACACAAATAATGTACTTTAAATATATTAAAAATGTATATTGCATTCATGGTCCACACAGCTACGTGGACCATCCAATAATTTGCTGTCGGAGTGGTGGGTCTTCATTATGATGCGTTTTGGGCCTAATCGCTCCTTATCATAAGTATTCATTTTTTTTAAAAGAATGTGTATTCAATTAATACATGATAATCTAAAAAGATAATAAGTCTCAATCAATGTTATATCCTTAATTTATATATCTCTTTTTGTGTGTTAATAAATGTATACATTTTAATTCAAATGTTGTACACTTCAATATTATTAGACAAAATTGTCCCTACTACATTGTTGTTATACAAAATTAACCTTACACCGGGGTTACTTTTTAACTCCATCATTATTACCATACACCTATATCTATCATAAATTTTTCCTATTCTTTTTTTTTTGAGAATATATTTTTCCTATTCTTTAATTATCATTTTATTAAAATCATTATATAATTAATTTAATGATTATATTTTAATTAAATTTCTATTAATGGTAAATCATATATGTGTGTGTATAAAATACATATATTATTTGTGTATATATAATTCGAATTATAAATTTTAATTATTCGTTTTTATTAATGTTTTAATATTGGGCATGAATTTTCACGCATCGCGTATAAAATACTAGTTTAAATTTATAAACATCAAGATCAATTTTATTGTAAAATAACCAATTATAACAATATTAAGTTAATAGAAATTAACTAGGAAAATTTTTATTTGGACGATGGTCTACATAGTGTTGTGTGGACCATAAAAAAAATACATTTTTAATATATTATGAGTACATTATTTGTGTACTGGATGTACATTATACAAAATAATGTACTTTTAGTACTTATTCAAATAATACATTTTCTCTGATTACAATATACATTTTAATATATACTAAAAAATACATTATTTGATAATATACAAAATAATGTAGTTTCAATATTCAAATAATATAATTTTAAATAAGTTTTTTATGTACACTAATAATGTACTTTTATTTATGGTACATGAACATTACTTTGAAATAAACGAAAATTAGATGTACTGAGCTAGATTAAAGAACTTAAAAAAAAAAAAAAAAACGTCCTTTTCCCCTTCAATTATATATGAATATTGAATTTAGTGCCTCTAAATTATTTGTATATTCACTTTTAGTCATTCTATTTATTAATAAAGTGATATATATATTTCTTACTTGTGTTATTAACTTCTACCTCAAAATCTTTAAAATGAAGGATAAATATGATATTTACTATTGACTCTTTGTGTTTTAGTAGTACTGAGGCGACTGTTGACTCTTTGTGTTTCAGTAGGTTGAGAAAGTAGCTATGAACAGATACTAAATTGTAACAGAGTCAGTAGTACTAAAAAAAAAAAAA
>CM008342.1:27191738-27204726 GCA_002525835.2 Ipomoea batatas | reverse complement strand
ATTCACAACCCATGAGACTGATTCAACTAATCAAAGCTAAATGTACCATCAAAAAGAACAAAGTTTAAGGACTAATACTTCATCACTAATACATAAAATTCTCACCTAGGTCCACAAGATCACTGTTTAAAAGAAATTCATGCTGGCAGGTACTACTAGAACTTCCAAATCTATGAGCAAACTAAAAATAAAGCACTTGGTCAACTTGTTGCTTCCACAACTTCACTAGTTTTAACTATGAAGGTGGTGGTATCTGAAGATCCAGATCTAGTCAACTTTAATATCTTCCCCTGAGATGTGTGAAAATCCATTTTGTTCACCATTAGTTTTAGAGCCTTCTCGTAACTGGAACAGAAGAAAAATGACATCATGAAGCGAAAGAATACAAATATCAAACAGTTAATCAATTGAAAAATAAAAAGTCCAATAGCAATTGTTATCAGTTATCACTTCAACATAATACCTTGGAACCAACCTATCAAGACATTATTAACTGTAATGAAATTTGAATAAGATGACAGCAAAATGGACTGTCTGAAAACCCAAGGGCTCCAAGGTGTTTGTCAAGGAAAATAAAAATAAAAGAAGGCACAAAGATACCTGCTGAAGGACTTTCTTCTGATAGCGGTAGCCCTGTGAGATAAAAGCCCAAAAAAAGTGTAAGAAAATGTTTGGTCTTAAGGCCTAAATGAATCAATGTTGAGAATTAATCCAATATAAATGATTTATACACACACCTTGTCAGTTCCATAGATGTAATCACAGTAGGTGAATACTGAAGCAAAATTGCTCTGACTTAGACCACCAACATAGTGATGGTAGTCATGGTAATCTGGACCACCATAAAAAGGTATATATTTTGTGGGAGTCCAAGGAAGGTCATACCTGAGTTAACATTGGTGATAACAGGTGAGTAAAAACAGACACAAACTGTCATATTGGAATTAGTACAACAATAATCGATGTGAATACAGAAGCACTGATTTCAGTAGAATAAATGATATTCCATATGTCAAATTTTCAGTGATGCTATAACAGATGCCAAGATAGGTAAGGGAGCAGGTAGCTTCTAGTATATCTTCTACATGGTTTCACTTAGAAACAACACAATTATTTTTAATAAACTGACACGGTTAAATTTAACCATCAGAATAGAATCTTTTAAGTCACTGTACAATATCGCTGTAAGTCAACTCTACCCATCCAATAAGCAAAAGCTTCTAACAAGAATAAGCACATGATGCAACTAAATACTTTTGGTTGGGAGGTTAGAATTCAAGAACGGAAATGACTATAGTTGGTGTTTGATTGGGTACTCAATGTACTAGTTAATCGGGGTGGAAATTGGGTAATTGAAAGATCTCATTCCTGCATTCCACATGGGTTTCAGTTGAGATTGATACCCTTTTGCTTACCACTTTGGCTCTATCTCTCAATCAGGTACAGTCTACCTACAACAGCCCCCCCTCCCCCAACCCCAGCTCAACCACTGGTGACACCCTCTGTTTGTGCTAACTGCCCACACCATCCACCTTCTTCTCCCTTCCCCTGTTTTGCTAGCCTCTTGAAACTGCAGAGCATGGCAACCAACTACCCAGCACTTAAGCCCCTTCTTGCTCTAAAAATTAAGGCCTCCTATTCAAGATCCGGTGATGCAAATGATCTATAAAGGCTTTTTAAACAAGATAACCAACATAGCCACTTTCATGATACATTTTAATTTTATAAGAAATATGCCTAATATATTATGTCTGCGAATGCACGAGTGTGCATGTATAACATTTTGTATTATTATGTAAGAAACTTAATGTATGAAGTAAATCTGTAGAAAGAAAATATGACAAAAATTAAATATGGCAATTGATTCTTATTCCTATTTTGATCACTGTTGTAAAAATCGTACCTAGGCGCCGCCCGACCGTGGCGAGTTCCCATTTAGGCGCCGCCTAGTCGGCCAGCCGACTTGGCGCCAAATCGGCCGACTCTTATCAAGCAAATGATCACTTTATCTACCAAGTTAGGTGAACTCAACACAACTCAATCATTGCCTGCCAGCTCAGGTTGACTACATGCACCCTCAATCCCTCATTTTCCAATAAGTTCTGCTAAAGACCAAATTCTCCAGCAAAAATCACAACTCATATTCTTCTTTGTTGTTTAGATGGGTAATCAACCATTTGCAATATTTTAAAATGCTAGGCGTAAATTGTTCTTTTAAAAGTGAAATTCCCCTCCCTAGATGTGTCTCTCCCGTTGTTGTTAAAGCGTCACCTAGGCGTTCGGTTGGTGGAGACCGGTTTCCTAACAAGCTCGCCTCGCATTTTAAAAAAAACCCTACTAATGCATAGCTAAGAGCCTGACTACTGCCTGAGACGCTGACTCCCCCCTTCCTAGCATCACTCTGTTTACTTAGTGGTTGTTTACTTTGTTTTAGGGCAGGTTATGGTTGAGAATGAATAACCCCAATTATAATCGGTCAATGGAGGCTAAATCTAAAGACCTCATTGCCTAGTTGTTGCCTAGGCGGTCGGGTGGCACCTCGCCTTAACAACAATGGTCTCTCCCTGGTTGTCTCAATGCCAATTATGTATGCAACATGTTAACCTAAAAATTAGGTAGATAAAGATAATCTATAAACAATCAAAATGCTAAGTTTCCAAAATGTTGCTCGTCGAGTCTAAGAGTCAATTGAGTCCAAATTTGTATTGGTTAAATTATATTATAATTCAATATCAATCCAAAATATTGCATGAAATAATATGGCAAATTTTATTTAAAAATAAATTAGAAAGTGGAGGCGGCATGGTGCATTCAATATGGATATATGTACAGTTGTACACATCAAATAGCATGCAACTATCATAATCCAAAAGTTACTTTTCAAACTATTTCAGTATTTCAAGGATATGTTTGGAGTGTTAATACTTCTTTCCAGTTTCCATTGTCAATACAGACTCACTGTGTCACCTTTCACAACTTTGCTAAAGAAACCTTTTAATATTTCTCTTTATTTGGAAAACAAAGTTGTTTAGCTAGGGAAGATCCCATCAATACAATACAATTCACTTTAGTAAGATAAATCCAAATTTAATAAAAGCAAACAGTGCAAAGAAAGGAAAAATAAATGTCACTGTTGGAGGATGATTTGGTCAAGCTACCAATAGAATGAAATAATTAACAACTCAATCAAGCTAAAAGCTAAACAACAAAGGGGGAATTTTGTTAGCAATACTAGTACCGTGTAAATTGTCTAAGGAAAGAAAAAAGAGAGAGAAGATGCGTGCATACCCAGAGTGGGTCTCGATGGCCTCAATCTGTCTCAGCCCAATCCACAACCAGAACGTAATAATGTGACATGGGACCATGGCGGGCCCGAGAAAAGACGGGATCCCGAGGATCAAAATCTCCGCCCAGTGCGCATACGGCGCTGCAAATCCTATTGGAGCTGTGTACTCGTGGTGAACCTTGTGAATCTTCTCGTACCCCCATTTGCAATGCAAAAACCTGTGGATCCAATAGTTGGTGTAGTCCTCCACAAAGAAATACACAATCAATTGGGCCGCAATTTCCCATATGGATGGCAAGGGCAAGCTCGTCCTTATCCCAATCATCTGCATTACCCCTAAAAAAAGTCAATAACACAATTAAATAACACATTCTATAAGATGATCGATTATCTTCTTGAAGCTGAATTAAAACAAACATCAACGGAGATACTACTTTGATGGAGGGATACGATACGAGCTGGAGAGGGCCGACGACGAGGATGAACATGCGCATGACTGATTTGTAGCAGCGGAAGGAATCGGAGAGGGTGAGATTGACTTTCGGTTGAATCTTGTAGGAATGGATATACTTTTCCAGGAAAAATTCGAGGAAGAGATAGTAGAGAGGGACCATGGAGAAGATGAGGAAAAGGAAGAGGATATTGTGGCAGTAGAGGAAATAGTCGGATTTGGTGGCGGAGTAGTTGAACCAGATTGTCTCGGCGACCGTGAGGGATCGGCCCACGGCGGCTTCCGCCTCCTGTATGGTGGCGTATGGCAGCATTGGTGGAGGAGAGTGAGAAGGGAGTAGAGAGTAGAGAGCAGAGAGTAGAGAGTAGGATCGGCTGTGGCCTGTGGGTTCCAAATAGATTCGGATTTTAATATTGGTGAACGGTGGCAGACATGTGTAATGTTGAATTGACATTTCAATTTTTTATGGAGTTCATTTATTTTTTTGTAGGGTTGGACACTTCGGGATTCGGTACGGTTTTTTTCGATTTCGGTTTCGGTATCGGTATCGATATTTCGGTATTACAAAAAATGATACCATTCGGTTTTACAATAAAGTTCGGTTCGGTTTCGGTTCAGCATTATTTCGGTTCGATTTAGGAGGTTCAATTTTCAACATTTACTAATTTTCCAAACAGCATACTGCCAAACAATATATATTCGCATAATCCAAAGTCTAAAATATAAATATTACTTAAAAATAAAACAATTCAAACACAAAATTAACATAGCAATCCAAATTGTAAAGTAATATCTTGTATATCTATTATCCCTTATCACAGACTAATGTTAATTATTATTATTTATTATATATATTTAAAAACCGAACGGTTTTCGGTTCGGTTCAGTAAAAAATTGAACCGTTCGGTTTCTCTATATTAAGTACCGATCGGTTCTTTCGGTTTATACCGAACCGAACCGAACTACTTCGGTACGGTTCGGTTAGTGCCCACCCCTAATTTTTTGTTCTGGATTTACATGTACGAATTTTATTTTTTTTTTAGAGTTACGAATTTTTTTTAGTCCTTATTTTTTAGAATATCTTTTTTAATCTTAGGGTGTGTTTGGAAAACAGAAAAATTATTTATGTAAAATGAGTTATTTTTTAGAAAATGGTTTCATTTCCCGTGTTTGGTTTTATTTTAAATTTTTTTTTTGTGTGTTTGGTTTATTTTTCGGAAAATAAGTAGAAATGTATAATTATATATTTTTATTATTTTATTTAAAATATATAAATATAAACTAATAATATTAAAAATAATATTTTTAATTTATATCTTAAAAAAACACCTCGTTTCCGCGCGGAAACTAAATCTGGTTTCCCGCCAAAAACCAGAGCACTGCGCACTGGTTTCCAGCAAGAAACCAGAGCATGAGCACAATACTCTGGTTTTCTCGCCGAAAACCATAGCAATGTGGTTTCTGTCGGAAACGTTTGGGCGATGAAGGCGGAAAATGACTTCTGCCATTTGTGGCCTATTTTCCCAGTCAACGGAAATCAATTTTCGTTGACGGGGTTTTCCAGCGGTAGCCAAACACTAGAAGCCCGAAAAATGATTTCCGGAGATCATTTTTTAGGCTTCCAAACACACTCTTAGTATTATTATAACATGGTCGTTTTTGATAATTCGTCAATAAAATTATTGAAATTTCTTTAAATACAATGATATTTTGATCTTTTTTTTATATATATATAAAGTGAGTTGACCTACTATATTTTTATTTTTATTTTAAAAATTATAATTGAAGATCTAAATGCTCTTATATTTTATTGAATTTAGGCGATTTTGTTAACGAAGGACCAAAAATAGTAATGCCACAATAATACTACGACTAAAGGGGAATGCTCTAAAAAAAAGGACTAAAAGTGAATTGCCACATATACATATAAGAGGAATTAATTCATTTTTACCTCAATGTTTAATTTTCAATATTTTGGTATAAATTATCCGAAAATACTACTACTCCCAAATTCTACTCTAAACTTTTACTCAATCTTTTAAAATTTTGATGTTAACATTTTTCTTGAGACACACAGGATGAAAGTAACTTATCAATCTTTATCACATCATAAAGTAAAAATGAGAAAATAGAAATATGGAGTACATGTAGTAGAACTACTCTAAATTATTTTAAGTATCATATATTTTTCATTAAATACTTTGTCATATCATTTACTAATAAAAAAAATTAAGAGTAATATAAACCAAATTGATCAAACTATTGACATAGTAACACAAAGTTTTAAGTTCGAATTGACCTTCTTTGTTTGAGTCATTCAATTATTTCTAATTGACATCATATTTGTTTGACAATTTTTTTTTAACTTAAACACATTACTATTACTAATTATTTGATTTCAATTATCATTCTAATTCAAATTCTAATTTTTGAACCAAACGGACCCTAAAATTAGTATTATTTGATGATAAAATATTGAAATATTTTGAAATGAACCTTTATAATGAGTTAACTAAATTTGCTCACCATTAAAAACATACACATGCATATATGTATGCATGCATGTAATTATTTTTACCTTGAAATAATTATCTTTTAAAATTTTAACATTTAATACCAAAACTTTTGTATTTTAGAAGTAAATAATTTTCGTTGAACGTCCCTGATTTTATTAGAAAGTATAAAAAAAAAAGAAAAAAATAAATATTATGACCTTTTCAGTAAAGAATAAAAAGTAAAATAGAAATAGAAAATGTATATAGTATTAGAATTACACTTGTGTGAGATCATTTTACGGGTCTCAATCCGTGACACGGGTTGGATTAATATAATTTGACATAGTATTATAATATTAATTAAGTGCTAAAAATGATTAGATGCCCTAGGATTGATCCTAGACTCCTAGTAGCAATTTATACAGTGTATTTAATGACTAATAATTACGACAAATATCCTCATTTTTAATGGCATTGAAGGCTTCCCCCTCAGGCGATCACATGCGTATTCATGAAGGATAGAAATTATTGTAATGGATCCCCACGGATATTGACTCGAATTTGTGGGGTAGATCCGGTCAATTTTGTAATGGCCTCCTTGTCCTTTTCTCATTTTACGTATCTTATATTTAGGATGAATTCAGAAATCGTATTTAATGTGGACGTAAAAATTAGTATGATTTTAGAGAAGAATCAACTTAAAGAATAAGTTTTATAATGCACAATAACCACTGATCATTACATAAATCATCTACTAAGTGCTAACACAGATTAAAGAGAAATGTATTTTAATTCTTTTAACATTTATTATCTTTACATTTCATAAATTTTCAAAGCTGACATATTTTTCTAAGCCAATAATTTCGAACATAGAGGCAAACAAAATTAGCAACACAAACTCAAAATAAATGCTATTAAATTACTTGATTTTTTTTTACATTTTATGTTTCTAGATTTTAAGAAAGAGTAATACTATATGCACTCTCACATTCCAGTATGTGTTTACATGTCACTCTTTGATTTATTCAGAAATATACGAACCACATTTATATTACTTTCTTTTCATCTTTCTCTAATAAATTTAAAACACGTGACCGAGAATTTTATTTAAACACATATATCATTTACCTTCAAGAAATTCCGAAAATTCATTTTAACCTTTTCACCTTTTGCAAGTGCTCATCTTTTCATCATTAAATAACAGTACTTTTTTGATTTTAGCCTCCCGTCAATCATTCATTCAGTCAGAGAAATCAACTTATATAATTTATTCAAAAGGTACTTTACTCTTTGCAATGGTGCTCTTCTAGTCAAGTCTCTTTCAGCACATTCCAATTTTGCGTCTCTAGGAGGCAAATTATATCAAGAATATATACTCTCATTCTCCATCACTCCATGCTCAATTTTTACTCCACATTTTAAAATCTTGATACAAACACTTGTAATAAGACCTACATAAAAAAAAAAAAAATTATTAGTATTCATCACATCATTGAGTAAAATTTAAAAAGTCAGAATTAAGTTTACATATAATAGAATGATATAAATTTAAAAAGTCAGAATTAAGTTTACATATAATAGAACTAATTATATCATGAAGCATAATTTACCTTGTACCATGAATTATAGTTCATTATTATAATATTATAATTTCATTAAAAAGTATCATTGTCCATTATTGCTTATTATTATAATATTGTAGATTCATTATAACAATACTGTAAATTTATTTAAGATGACATCAATTTGCATATTATCATTTAATAATAATAATAATAATAACAATATTATTATTATTATTATTATTATTATTATTATTTATCTTTAGTATAAATAAAATAAATGTTTCAAAATATACTATTCAAAATATGTCATTAAAATCTATCTTTTGAATGATACTCATATTAATATTTTTTGAATTTTAGTTACGTTGTCTATCTTTGAACTTAAAATATTAACAAAATGAGCTTTCTGTATTGTGAAAATGAATCTCCAGTATTCTTTTAATGAACCTATTTTAGGTTCAAGAGTATTATGATGCGGTTGCAATATTAATTGAAAGATGAAGCTAGATTCAATATTTAAAAATGATCCACCAATGTTGTGAAAATGAACCTGCAACATTTCATTAATAAATTTTCTTGAATGGAATATGACCCAAAATGGTGGCAAAATAATAAATAAATAAACAAGTTAGGAAAGTAATAAATAAACTAGAAATAAACAAGCTAGAGAAGTAATAAATAAAATAGAACTAGGGTGTGTTTGGTTGACAAGTTTAGCTATCAGGAATGTGTATCAAAGTCATTGTTATTGTTTGGTTGACAGGTTTTTAGAACACTACTATGGGTTTTGATTACCCATTAATTGCAAAACTCATTCCCTAATAAAATAAGGGTTTCATTTCTCTTCCTCTTCCGCTTTCCCAACTATTAATAATCATTCTCATTCAACCATACTACCAAACATACAAAATACTTTCACCAAAACCCATTACTACACCATTACCAAGTATTTGATACCCATTCCGATTCTGATTCCCATGTGCGAGCCAAACACACCCTAAATATGTTACCAAAATGACTTGAACCCTAGCGTGCCGGTAGGAGAGAGAAGACTCAGACCAATAGACCAGAAGACATTTAGTGAGCCAATGAATACCTTTTAAAGGATGGAATGGTGTCTTTTTATATTGTTAAAGGACTCATGGATGGTTGACAAATGGACGGCATCTGACAGCCTTCATTCTTGGCCACACACGTGTCCCCCCACTTCTTTGCTTATAGCGCACTCCCATTCATAAGTGTATCTTCATACACTTTAGTACACAAGATCTTGATAGCTTGAGTTGTTTGTCCTCGTGTTGTTATATTTAGTCCCTAACTATGTAATTTTTACCTAAAATGATCCATCAACTATTAGGATTTCACCATTTTAGTCATCGACTGCCAATGTTGCTCAATTTAGTCCCTAACTATGTAATTTTTTCCTAAAATGGGCTCTCGACTATTATGATTTCATCACTTTGGTCCTCAATTACCAAAGTTGCTCAATTTAGTTTCCAATTATGCAAATGTTAATCTAGAATGCAAGTTTATTGTGGATTTGGGGACCTATTTTAATTTGAGAGTTGATGACTAAAGTTGTGAAATTCTAATAGTCGAGGACCAAAGTGATGAAATCCTAATAGTCGAGGGACCATTTTAGTTAAAAATTACATAATTAGGGACTAAAATGAGCAACGAGAACCAAAGTGCTAAAGTCCTAATTGCCAAATGACCATTTTAGGTAAAAATAACATAGTTAAGGTCTAAATTGAGCAACTTTTTAATAGTCGAGGATCAAAGTGGTGAAATCCTAATAGTCAAGGGACCAAATTAGGTATTAACTCCTATGGGTGTATAACTTTGAACCTATGGGTGCATAACTTTGAACTTTCAGGTGCATAACGTTAAACCTTATGGTGCATAACTTTAAACCTTGAGGTGTATAACTTTGAACATCGAGGTGTATAACTTTGAACATTGAGGTGTATAACTTTGAATCTTAATGTGTATAACTTTAGACCTTCAGGTGCATTATTTTAAAATTTTAAGTGCATAACTTTGAACATTCACGTGCATAACTTTAAAACTTAAGGGCCATAATTTTGAACATTCAGGTGCATAACCTTAAACCCTGAGATGCATAACCTTAAATCTTGAGGACATTGAAGTGCATAACTTTGAACTTTTAGGGGGCATTTGGTTCAAGTTATATAAGATAACTAAGGTTATATTTGCTTGGGAATATAAGATTCCCATGTTTGGTTCAAGTTATGTAAGATTCCCAGGGAATGTAACATAACCTCCGGATGAAGATTTTTAGCTATTGTAAGGGAATGTGAGATACACCCAGATTTCTTAGGTAATCTCACATTCCCTTATCTTATTACTAATATTGAGCTTTTGGCATTTTAATAAATTTATCTTATTTCCGTTGTCTTATTTACTTACTTCAATTTTAAACCAAACGTAGGAATCTAACATTCCCTAAAGTAATCTAACATTTCGTGAACCGAACGCCCCCTTAGGTGCATAACCTTGAACTTTTAGGTGTACAAATTTTGTTCTTCAAGAGTATAAGTTTTGTTTTTCAAATGCATAAATTTTGTTCTTTAGGTACACAAGTTTTGTATCTCTTGCATTCATCAAGAAAATTCGATATAATGGGAAACTAAATATAATGAACGAGTAGGATACATTGAGGGAGAGCATCTCAGATATGATCTTATCTTTTCAATTTTAAAGCTTTGTTGCATGTTGTTTTCGCTACTATAAGATGATAAATTAAACAGATCGAATTAAAAAACACCACGCTCTAAATTGATTGAAGATTAATAGCGCTTAGATCTCACCCCATGTTTCATCGGGCAGATCCTTTGTTACATAAATCATGATATTTCATTATCGAATTCTGACGGTGGAAAACAAGAAGTCTGCACTAAAAATCATTACCAAAATAAGAACATGATCACTAGGAAGACAGCTGGATAGAATGGTGGGACATTTCACTCATTCCTAGTATAGCGATGGAGGGCTTTGGTCCATATCATGATTAAAGCTCTCGCTATATAGATATGCTCCACAGTTCAGTTTCAAATTTTCCTTTTCTTCTTTTGAGAACAAACAAACAACATTTGTATCATACTAACAGTGTACAAATTTAGTCCTCCAATTATATAATGGCTTTAATGTGGTTCCGCTTTATCGAGCTTATTTAAGAGCTTATAACTTAATTTATCCTTAATTTTTACTCCCAAATTTCACCCATGTGACCAGTTGAGCTACCCATGCAAGCTCCTTTTGGCCTTTTCTCAGCAATATGTTTGGTTGTAATTTCAATTTGATATTTGTGTGTTTGAACATTATTTTTGTATGAGCTATAAATATTTTGTTTTACTTTATATATTTTCAAATATATGTTTTACTTTATATTTTATTAAAATATATTGGTTTCATTATTTTATATTTTAATGTGTAAACAAACCTATTTAAATTTAAAACTATTTATATTTTATGAAAATATTATTTTTAGTCTTTTTACATTTATCAGTTTATCAAAAAGTTAATTTTACCAAACACTTTTAAGCATAACAGCTAGCTTAACAGTTCTTCAGATTTCAGCTTCTAGCTTATAGCTTTTCAGCTTTCAGTTACCTTTTCAACTAGGTTTGCCAAACATAGCCATTGCCTCCCCCCACCCATTTTCTAGGTCCAATTCAATTAACAAGATTTAATGAGAGTTTGTTTTACAATTTAATTTTCATAATATTAAATTTAGTATTAGTATATAAAATTATGTATTTCAAACAATATTAAAATTACTATATTAACTACAAAATTTATATAAGATTACTAAAAAAGTTAATTTGATCAATAAATGATAAAATGACAAATAGAATAAGACATGTGGAGTATTACGAAAAAATTATGTTCTCATTTACTTAACTATACTTATATTAAAAACTAAGGCGGTAATTTTTTAAATAAAAATCACACTATTTTTTCTTTAAACAATATACAGATATGATAAAAAATTTAGGATGATATTTAGTTGGGGACTTTTGCACCCTAGTATACATAACTACTTTCTCAACCTATTGAAACAAGAGTCAGTATTACCTCCGCTGAGGCTCGAACCCACCACCTCCCTATAAAAGGAAGGGTTTGATGTCACTGGACCACAAGGTTCTTGGCAACCTATTACTATGTTTATTTGCCTACTTTTGTTATCCTACCATTGGAATCAAACCTTTAATAATTACAAAACACATTACTGATCTTTTACTCCTTTACTTTTAAACAATAGAATAAAAAATAAGGAAAAAATTAAAAAGTTTTAAAAGTTATTATCCATGTATTAAATATGGAATTTAATATATATACATGTGTGTGTGTCTATATATATATATATATATATATATGTATACATATACATGTATACATATATGTATACATATATATATATATATATGTATACATATACATATATATATATATGTATACATATATGTATACATATATATATGTATACATATATAATTTATTTTGATTCCAATTCTCTAAAGCTACTATTATAGACCTCTGAGTTTGAGGAGATACCCGCTTTAGTCCTCAACTTAAAGCCTACCACAATAAGTCCTCTAACTTCTCTAAAGTTACCACTAATAGTCTTTCGTTGATTTTTTTTTTTTTTTTTTTTTGTGAAAGTACAATGAAATTGGACTAAAATCATCATATTTGTTACAGATAAATTACATTGTACTAAAAAAATCATCATATTTGTTATGAAAAATTATGACGAATATATTTATGGTCCGTAAATAAGTTCTGAAAATTGTACTATAATTAGAAAATACAATTATTGGATCTAAATGTGCATATTATGTATTTTGAATTATATAGGTATATTAGTTTGATAGATTGAATACAATATCCAATACTATGAAATGTATTTTTATATCTCAATCACGAATAATTTTAATTTTTTTTAAAAGGTAAGTTGTGTAATTTAAAAATAAATGTTGAGATTTTTCAATTTATTTTCACAGTTATGAAAATGCTTGGCTGTAAACCCTAAACATTAACTCATAATTTTGAATACTCTTTTTTTTTTTTTTTGTCTGTACTTAGTAAAAGAAAAAAAAGAGGTAGATATAATAATTTTAACTCTACCAAATCTTTATACTTATGAATTTTTTTTTAAAAAAAAACG
>CM008342.1:27169393-27180999 GCA_002525835.2 Ipomoea batatas | reverse complement strand
TATTACTTTTAT
Organism: Ipomoea batatas; assembly: GCA_002525835.2. NCBI lineage: Eukaryota > Viridiplantae > Streptophyta > Magnoliopsida > Solanales > Convolvulaceae > Ipomoea > Ipomoea batatas. The sequence continues at coordinate 27,180,987 of CM008342.1, read as the reverse complement.
TGACTGTATCTTAAGCATTTTATATATTTTAATTATAATATAATTATATAGCCGTGCATCGCACGGGTGACTTACTAGTAAGCTTATAATGGGGCTAGGGTTTAAGGTTTAAACAAAGAAGGGTAAGAAAATCAAAAAGAGAGAAAATTCACAATTATTCACAAATAGGATTTAGAAGAGATAGAAATTTTTAGGAGCATTTTACATATGAGAATAAGGCAACATTTCTACAAAAGGGGATGAAAAGTAAAAATTACAAATTTTGATATTTTTTTTTCGATTTTTTTTTTTTGCAATTTCTATTTTTTTCTTTTTCTCAATTTTTGACAAGAATAGCTCATGGGAATAATAAGCATTCTAGTTTATTGAATAACTCATGGGAGTAATAAGCTATTCCAAATGTCATGACAGGCAAACATAAATATTTACAAAATGTTGCAAATAAAATTCAATGCTCCATATTAAATCTCTTCAACAAAAATTATGAATAAATGATAAATTCTCTCAAGGGTGAAGGGAAAACATTTTGGTTATGGCTAAGGGTTAAATGACAAGGTTAGGACTTAATTACCTCAATCTTCCTTTTAATGCATATGAGGAAAGATAGGATAATTAAGAACACAAGAAAATAAATACAACGGGGTTTAACAAAAATCAAAAGGTTCAACGGGGGGTAACAAGGGTAACATATATAACGGGTAGGTTTGAAGGCTTGGGCTAACAAAAATGGCCTAAATCATTTCTAAGCATGCAATCATTAGACTTCACATAGGGAGTATTATGACAAGGTATAGCAATTAAACCAACACCGGTATCTCACATAAACTTTCACTAGCAATGCACAACACACTAGATCAATAATTTATCCAATTGATTAGTGGTTAACAAGGATATTGGCAAGAGAATAGCTCAATCATATGTTTCACCTTGATTCATCTATCCAATTGATTAGTGGTTAACAAGGATATTGACAAAGCTTAACCACACAAATAAAACTAAACAACGTTAACTAATATACATTACTCCTTTACAGTTGATAATGAAAGACACTGCAGAGGTACATGTCTAGAATCTGCCCAGGTATGCATTTGTTATTACAGTACTACTTATTTGGCCTCCCTCTCGATTTGCTCTCATCTCATTTCAAATCCATCTATTTGATTGATTAATTTGTTTCAATATTGTGCGTGGTTTTAGTGGCAACGCCGACTACGTGAAATTTCATCCGACAACCTCCAAAAAAAGCGTTCTGTGATCCAACATTTCTGCATTTGTTATAGTCATTAATGTATACATACAAATTAAATATAATTCCAGTCTATTTTTGCTTTCTTTCATTTCTGCTTTGTTTTAATACATAATTACTTACTAATTACTCTCGAATCTCGATCGATCACTCCTTAGCTAATTCCTTTAATTTTTAGCAGCAAGGAGAAGCTTACGAGTTTGAGTTTGTGTACCTACATAAGGTACTGTGGAGGACCGGTATGGAGTATTTCATCACATTTTTCGCCAAAAATCTGAAGTCAGATGTGGTTGAAACATTTGAAGTTCAAGTTCATGGTTAATTTAGCACAACCATGGGAAAGATGAGTTGAAAATAGAGAGGTGCATGTCGGGTTTACATAGTACGTATCCCCTAATGTCAATTCGCCTCCACTTAGACTCGATCTAATGACCACCCATATGGGAGAATCACTACATGTCATTTGAACACAAGGTGCTTGGCATTTTTTAACATGTATGTTTGTGTTTTAGTTACGAAAACCAAGCAAAGGAGCATAGAATTTTACCAACTAACCTGCTGAATAGTACATAGGATCCTCACAACACTCTAAACCAAGATCGTCACAAACTCAACAGCAAAAAACCGACAAGCAATTCCTAGCGACTGACTTGCAATTTTGCCTTTTCTATAAGGGTGTTTGGTTGGATGGAAAACATTTTCCATTGGAAAATGAATCCCTGGCCTCAAAGTTGAGGAAAATAAATTCTTTGCAAAGAGGTGGGATTTTGTTTTCCACGAGACTTGGGAAAAATTAACATGATTGGACTATTTTACCCTTATAAAAGTTATTAATTACATAGACACCTATTTATTCATTCTATCTTTTTAGGGCATATTGGTCTTTATATTCATAATTCCTTATTATTCAAAACTCAACCAAACAATGGAATCCATATTCCCAATAATTTATTTTCAACAACCAAACAGTGGAATTTATTTTCCTAGTAATTTGTTTTCCATGTAATTTGAATTTCATTTTCTTCAAATATTTTCCAGCGAACCAAATGGGCTTAATAGTGTGTTAAAATCTCGTTCCAAAGTAACTCCATTCATCATAATAAAGACTAAATACATAACCTCGGTAAATAGTTTGAGCAACTTAATGTTAATTAAAGTTGAAGATTAAGTACAGGAACAGAGTAAATTGTCACTTTGGTCCACTGACTATAGGGCTCCTGTTAATTGCGGTCTACGACTTCCAAAAGTGTTAATTGAATACCTTGACTATTCAATTTTTATCAATTTTGGTCACTTCGGCTAAATTGGCGGTCAAATTTTGCCGGAAAAACATAACTATCCAATTAATGCTTAATTTGAGGGGAAAATTCGTCTTTTTAATTGTGTCTGATTTAGCCAAAACCAAACCCGGTTAGGAGAAATTTGGCCGCCAATTTGGTCAGAGTGATCAAAATTGATAAAAAATTGGATAGTCAAGGTATTCAATTAACACTTTTGAAAGTCGTGGATGACAATTAATAGGACCCTTATAGTCAGTGGACCAAAATGGCAATTTACTCTACAGGAACATATTCTGTGAAAATGTTCTCTAGCCTTTCGGAAAACCAACAGCCGGCTGGAGACTCGACGGAGGAGGCTGATCTCCTCAAACGAAGTAACAAGAAAACGAAGAGAGGGCCTTCTGAGAGAGAGGATGACCCCATGGAAACGGAAGAAAATGGACAGGCCAAATCGATGGCTGGCATGCAAAATCTAATTAATCGAGAAACAGAATGGACAACTCATCCAGCCTGTGAAAAGCTCAGCGATCTCCTTCAAGGGAGCTTTGACTAGGGTGAAAGATAGAGAAGAATATACTGAGGATGTGTCGGACGACGAAGATGGCGAGCAAGAGGATTAGATTCCCTCTAGATCACTGCCTTGCTACAAAAGACTGGGAGCCCAATTTTGATCCTATGAGAGATGCAACCCTGAGACTTCTTGTTTCGATTAGATTCCCATGCCTTCCAATAGAGTACTATGATTACGAGTTCTTGATGAGGGTAGGAGACATGATCAGAACTGCGCAAAAGTCGACCATGCAACGAGTATGGTGTCCAGATGACTCTTCACAAGAGTCTGTGCAGAGGTTGACATCACTAAGCCCCTTTTTGTGAGGTTCACACTCAAAAATAAAATGAGAACCATTGAATATGAAGGCTTCTATCTCGTGTGCTTCAAGTGTGGCATGGTCGGGCACAAGAAAGAGGGATGCAAGATGGCAGACAAACAGCCAAAGGATGTGATGCCGGAAACATATGGCGGAGCACCGGCAAGAGTGGATGATTTGATGGCGGAAACACGGTAAGGACCTACATGGAAAGCTAGAGAAGACAGAATGGAGAATTTGGAGGCTAGTCGATCGTTGGGTAACAAATATGGTAGTTGGATGATCGTAATGAGAAAACCAAGGAATTACCAAAACAAAGGGGAGTCAAGGAGGAATATTGGGAGAAACACGAGGGAAAAGCGATAATTCAAAAGGAAAGAGCGGAGAAAATCAAGTGAGAAATTATAACAGTTTTAACAAGGAAGGTTTTAAAATATGGAACAATTCAAGATTTTGGGCTTTGGAAAATCACGAAGAGGAAACCGAGGAAGAGATCCAAGAGGAGTTTTATATGATGGATAGGCCGAATGGCCTAACAGGTGCTATTCTCTATTGCAAAGGCAAGAGGCCTCAGGTCCAAGTTACGGAAACCCAAATCCTTAATGATAACTCGGCGCAAAGCAAAGGACATAACACGGAGAGGAAGACAATGAATAACGCATGGGAGAGCAGTAAGAGTACAGAAAGGAGCAAAAGGTAGACAAACCAAGGGAATAAATGGATAGCCATACGGTGGTTAGAGGATATGAAAAAAGGAACTAAGTGGAGAGAACGATGATAATTGAGGAAGGAAGCTCGATAGAAGTAATCCAAACACAAAATGAGACAAGGGACTACCACCAAGACCCGCCAAACCGAGAAACTATGAAGAACCAAGGGGTGCTGGAGAACCCCATGTCTGATGTGGTCTTTGATGAGAGCCAGCCGATGTCGAGGTTGGGTGCTATGGCACAATGAGTTTTTCTTTGCCCTTTTGTGGTTTCTTCCCTACTTCGTTGTGCCTTTATGAAAATCCTCAATTGGAATTGTCAGGGAGCTACGTCCAGTGGATTGAAATGTGATCTCTTTCTTTTGGTTAATAAGGTTAAGGCTGACATGGTCGGCCTCATGGAACCAAGAATTTTAGATGTGCCGCAGATAAGGCATGTAAAAGCTTTGGGTTTGACAACTAGCTCAGGATTGAGGCAGTTGATTTCAACGGAGGCATCTGCTCCTCTGGCGTAACAGTGCTACTGTGGAGAGTATAGCTACCAACCCTCAATTTGTGCTAACCAGAATCAGCAAAGGGAATGACAAATTGGGATTGGTATCCTTCGTGTATGGCAGCATGTCCCACTATCTTAGGAACAAGCTGTGGAATAGTCTCTTGGTCGATAACTTCCCACTAAATGAATAATGACTCACAGTGGGAGATTATAATGCAGTGACTTGCATGGAGGACGTGAGCAACCCAGACAACATCCACAACCATAGATGTTCAGGTATGAGACAATGGAGTTCCAAAGAAAGCTTGATTGATATTGGTTTCCTTGGTGCTAGGTTCACGTGGACGAGTGGAAGGGATAGTTCGACATTCTCTAGAGCAAGACTCGATCGAGCTCTATGCAACACACCTTGGATTACACAGCACCCGGGGACTAAGGTGGCCCACATGGCGAGAATATGCTCGAATCACTCTCCCTTCTTATTGAGACTAGAAATATGAACGAGCATCCTAGGAACTTTACATTCCAATACCAAGCTACTTGGAGTAGGCTTCTTGAATTCCACAATGTTGTTATGCGATGCTAGGACGGGAACAGACCTATAATGGGAAATATCTTGAACATGTAGACTCGATGCAGGACATAGAGCAAAGACGAGTTTGGTAGTATCAAAAGAAGAAAGTAGAAACTGATGGCAAGAATTGAAGGAATCCAAAAAAAAACATAGGGAATCATCCGCATAACGGGCTTATCAAACTTGAAAGAAAGTTAAGGAAGGAGATGGATGAAGTTCTCCACCAAGAAGAGTTAAAATGGTTCCAGAAATCCAAGGAAGAGTGGATTCACTCGGGTGACCTAAATACAAGATTCTACCATGTTGCGGCGATGGTTCGCCGCACTAGAGGGTGGATTCACGGTCTAAAAAAATCCTAATGACGAATGGATCCATGATAGGGAAAGAATTGAAGGCATGGTCTTGGAATACTACAAGAATTTGTACACTAAAGACAGTGTGCTAGAAGACGTAGAGGAATTAAATGGAATGTCCCCCAGACTCGAGGAATGGAATTGGCATATCATGGATAGGGAGGTAACTAAAGATGAGGTAAAGGAGGCGATTATGGCGACGACTCCACTCAAAGCATCGGGACCAGATAGATTTCATGCCATGTTCTACCAAAAATCTTGGGACATAGTGGGAGACAGTATACACAATTTAGTCAAGAGATTCTCCGAAGATGGCGTCCTCCCGAATAGGCTCAATGAAACAAATATTGTTCTCATTCCCAAAGAACAAAACCCGGAGACGATCTCCCAACTAAGACCTATCAGCTTGTCCAATGTGGCGTATAAGTTGGTGACCAAAGTCATGACCAACAGATTAAAAAATATTATGTCAGAGCTTGTGTGCCCTAACCAGAGCAGCTTCGTGAAGGAGAGGCAGATAACGGATAATATAGTGATTTATCAGGAAGTACTACACACCATTCGATCAGAAAGGAGTCGAAGTGGGTACATGGTTCTGAAGATCGACTTAGAAAAAGCGTATGATAGGCTGGACTGGAGATTTATTCGCAACACCCTTAGGGATATCGGTCTGAGTAGCAACTAGATTAGAAATATCATGTAGTGCATGGAAACGGCTGTAATGTCTATTCTTTGGGAAGGGAAAAATCTTGAAAGATTCAAACCAGAAAGAGGAGTCAGGCAGGAAGACTCCATCTCCCCGTATCTATTTGTCATATGTATTGAACGGCTTGAAATTGTCTTGTCCAAGTCTCCTATTGTTTATACTGACACAAAACTTAGAGTGTCTACCAGACCTGTGTTTGGTTCCCCTGTTGCTACTAATCTATTGCAGGATAAAACTCAAGGAAAGGAGAGAAAGAGAAACGGGCAACCTAGAAGTTCACTGGCCAATCATTTGAGCCAACAATTGTGTCCTACACGAAAAGAGAAAGAAAATCCCTACTAAGTTAGACTTTAAGCAAGAAGTTCCTGTCCAACAAGTCTTTTAGAAATTTAGGCTCTTCTGCCAAACGAAAATCACTTGTTGTTGCTCCTGCCACGGCATCCAAGGTTAAGAAAACTGCTCCTTGTGCTACTAAGAAGATGATCGAAATGTATAAGTCCTAAAATTCCTGAAAAATAACCCATTGAGGAAGTGCAACCTTTTATTCCAATCCTGTTAAATGAGGAAGCTGAAAATAAGTGAGAATCCATGCTACAACGAGAGCTAATCTTACAAAGGAATATGGATATTAATAAACTGAGTTCTATCTGTGATAATGTGCCTCTACTACAAGAAGTTGGTTTATTATCAATAGTGGAGAATGTAGGTCCTTATTCCAAGCTTTTGACCTGTGAGTTCTACTGTAACCTCACTAATTCTATGAATGATCAACAAGTCCAAGGCATTACAACGTGTTTATCCAAGGCAAGTGGTACACGTTTAGTCCCCAGGTGATCAATGAATTTTATGGACTTGAAGCAAAGCCAACGGAAAAACTCACTAATTGGGATCAAATAGCTAGGGCAATCACTGGTAGAACTTATTTTCACTAGCCTACCAATAACCCACTAGACGTGATCTACAATGTTGGTTTGAGTACTAAGTATGCCATATTACATCGTCTAACCACAAGCAATTGGAATCCTTCAGCACATCATTGTTTTCTCTCTAAGGATCTTATTGCCTTTCTCTACTATGTTGGCATAAAGAAGGGAGTTGATCTTGGGATAATCATTTTCTGTCACATGCTTTCGTTCGTCCACCCACGTGAGCAGAAGGTAAAATTACCTTATCGTAATCTGATTCTTTGAATATTATCTGCTCAGGGACTATCTATTTACCCCCATGAGATTACCTTAAAAAACACAACTCAGTATTGAGTTACTGAAAGGCTATTGGGTGGTAAGCATGTTAAAGATGTTGAGATAGTCATACCGTCCCTAGTGCCAGCCCCATCTGATGAAAATGAAAAAAAACCTCACCCCTTATGTACGAGATCTAAGATTGTCACTCAAACTTAAGCGCACTGTGAATGACCTGGAAGTTGCTAGTCATATCATCAATCAACAATTGGACGCTGCTCGTACTAAACTTGCTATGTACGGTCCTACTTCGACTAAGCCTATTAGATAATGAACCAGCTGCAGTTGCCGCTGATAAACAGGTCACTTAGGAATAACCCCCTACAGCTTAATTTACTTTGTCTATTATATTGACAAAAAGGGAAAGTAGTAGTATATATTGGTATTGAGGTGGAGTTTCGATTTGATTAATCTGGTTACTTATTTTTTATGGTGGAGTTTATTGAAGACAATGGTTACTTGATTTGGTTTACAGACTGCTTTGTTTTAAAGTTTATGATTTGGGTATGTAAAGTTTGAACAATTATCCTTTAGAAATGACTTTATCCTTTATCTATGTTAGTAGTTGTTCTTTTGCTTCTTTTTTTTTTTGGTTATTTAATTGTATTGTTCTATTTTGAGTAATAATAGGTAAAGGGGGAGTTTGTTAGTGTTTAGTTTTAGTAAACCACAACTTGTAATTGGAAAAATTATTATGACAAACTAGATAGGTTAGGTTTAGTGCCAGTTAGAGTACTAATTGAAGATCTAGCAGAATAAACACTACACTAGAGCCTTTGAAAGCTAGTCGTTGGAACTACACCGACTTATCAGGAACAGTTGGCCAAGCAATTACATGGTCTGAGGTTATTTTACAAGAAAGCCCTTACCTAACCAAAGTATCTCAAGGGTAAGACAATAATTCGATCTACATAGAATATGTTAGGAATTACTTGTCTTCCAAGATTCAGAGTATATCATATACTGGCTAGAGAGAGAATTCAATAGAGTTGATGAGATACACTTTACAATAGTTTCAAGAAACTCTCTCTACGATCTAAAAGAAAATACTCTAAGTTATCATCTTCTCAAGACATTGTTGATGATCTAAGGGTGTGTTTGAAAACCCGGAAAATGATTTCTGGAAATCATTTTCCGGGTTTCTAGTGTTTGGTAACTCATGGAAAATTAAAGTCAAAGGAAAACATTTTCCTAGTCAAGGGAAAATACCCTTGTTTCTCTGGAAAATGACTTCCCCCTTTTTTTGGGGGAAGTCATTTTCCAATCTCCTCCTACGCTCCAACCAGACCAAGAAGAAGTCTCGCCATCGCTGTCTTTCCATCAACTCACTCTCTCCCCACAATCTATCGTCTCTCACAAATCTCGCCGGAGCCGGAAAAGAAAGATGGCGACCCCTTCCTCAAAACCGAGCGTCCCCTTCCTTTCATTCTTCTCGGCCTGCAATCCCGAAACTCTGCATCTGGGTTGTGGCTATAAACTCTTCAAGCCCAGAAAGGAAGAAACCATTGTCTGTTCCCGATAAGGACCCAAGATATGAATTACTCTGGTAACGAAACCCCAATGGAATTTCAGGTTCATTTGGTTTCTGGTAACGAAACCCCAAGGGAATTTCAGGTTCATTTGGAATCTCCTTGGTCACTTGTTCAGTTTGATTTTGCAATCTTTTTTTTTTGAAAGCAATTTTGCAATCTTTAATTGCATAACTTCGTGAAAAGTAACTGTCTTGATTCTTGGATTTGAGCAGGGTTCATAGTATTGTTTTGGACAGAAAACATAGTAAAGAGTAAAGATTAGAGATTAATAAGGCGAAAACAGGTTAATAAGGAAAAAAGACCAAAATTAAAATTCTTAATTATATAACTTTGCTCATTTTCCGGAAAATGAACCAAACACACCAAGACAGTTTTCTAGGTTGCAACCAAACACCGGAAAGGAAAATGTTTTCTGAAAAATAACTCATTTTCCAGAAAACATTTTCCAGAAGTCATTTTCCTGGTTTCCAAACACACCCTAAGTTTAAGAAGACTCTTGAGAAGAAGTTCTAAAAAAGCTTTATCTTTGAACCGTATTCCATAAAGCTGTGGTGCAGTGGTGGATGAGTCAGCAAGACGAACAACGACAACGTGAATCTTCGGCCTCGACAATCCTCTATAACGTCTTCAGATTGGGTCTTTACTGTGCGAGGTATATTACACATTGGGTTGAGAATGTTTTCTCTTACCGTTTGTTTAAACAACTGTTGGGATAGTGGATGGGACTCACTGATGGTGGCTGCCTAGACGTAGATGTGTTTACATCGAATTGGATAAACAATACTCTATATATGCTCATTATTTTTTGTTTGATTTACATTCCGCACTTAGTTGTATCGATGTTGCATTATTTGATCGATCACATGCGTTTAGGGTTTGTAATAAAACAAATACTCAAACAGATAAGTTTGAAAGATAACCAAACATATTAAATATCACAAATACAGAAAATCACATGGATTGACATTAGTTCTTAGTATATGTTATTTTATATAAGCACCTATTTATTTATTCATTTATTTATTTACTTATTAACTAAATCACCTCTTATATATTTATTTATATATTTGCATACAAATGAAGTATTAAAATGAGAACGTGGTACACTGTGGTACCAAGTATGCGCAAGCAACAAATTATATATCCCTCTAAGTAAATTGGAGAAATTGTCAATTCAATTTGAGGAGCGTCTAATGAAGAACTCATTCAATCAATACCCATATTAGTCTTCAAAATTTCGTTAAGAAAAATAGGCACATAAAATGGGAAGAATCAAAACTAACATTTAGGATCCGTTTGAAAACTTGAAAAATAATTTAATTTTCTGGTATTTGATTGGCTGAATATCATAAAATTATTTTTTTTCTGTTTGGTTAAAAGTTAAGAAATTGCATTTTTGTTTTTGGTTCATTTTTCTAAAAATGAACATATTATTTGTTATAATAATAATAATAATAATAATAATAATAATAATATTATTATTATTATTATTATTATTATTATTATGTCGTGGTGTGGTAGTGTTGTGTTGGTGTTAGTGGTGATATTGATGGTAGTGGTGGTGGTGATGGTGTGCGGGTAGTGACGGCAGTGGTGGTGGTGTGGTGGTTTTGGTGTTGGTGGTGGTGTCATGGTGATGGTGGTGGTGATGCTTTGTGTTGTGGTGTGGTGGTGTTAGTGGTGATGGTAATTGTGGTGGTTTGGTAGACTTATAGTGGTGGTAATAATAATAATCTCGAAAATAACTTAAAAAACAAATAGGCAAGAGAAATTAAAAAAAAATGAAAAATATCTTCCGACAAAAAAATTAGAAAGACATTTGTCCACCAAATTTTGGACTTTTTTTATTGACTAAAATAAATATTTTCCTTTTGACTTTATTTTTATTAAAAAAATTTAAAAATAATTTTCAAGAAATTATTTTCCAAATTTTCAAATCAACCTTACTAAAATAAAAAAAATAAATAAAAACTCGTGAAAAAATGTATTTTGGTATTACGAGTTGAAAAAGTCCTTGTCATTTAAAGGACCACTGAAGCATATCCAAATTTGTGTGCGGGGAAAGGGGGGATAAAACCAATAGATCAAAGCTGGGGATTCCGGCCACATCCTTTCGCTGGCAGCAATAAAAAATAAAAAACAAAAATCTTCTTCAACGAGGTGATGACGTGGACGACCCCGGTGGTAAGTTTGTTGTAGATATTTTCTCACAAAATATCCTTCCAGCATGTGGCGTCCACTGCCTTTCTGCCCTAGGCAAAAACTTGCTATCCTTTTCTTTGCCCTAAAGCTTCCTCTATTTTACGATATTGCCACTCCACTTTAGAATGTCAAAGGCCAAATTATCTCAACAACTGGTCTTTTTTCTATTTCTTTTTTAATTTCAAAGTAGTTAATATTTTACTGATATTTTAGTCAAAGATTGTAACTTGCATTGTAAGTCATGTATTTTGTATACATGATGATAGTTTTCTAGTCGTAAAAGATGTTAAAATTTATCAAATTATGGAGATTCAATAATTATACAGAGCAAAGAATATCAAAGTTTTCCTATTCACTTTTTGAGACCAAATTTTCTTTTTCAATGA